>JAWNLN010000015.1:0-245000 GCA_035042305.1 Drosophila glabriapex
AGTGTCTATCGATAATTTGCAACACTAGCGATCATTATCCAGTTTTAATGCCAGCCGCATCCTGTCCAGCAAACAATTCACCCACATCGATGGATGCGTTAGCAGACATTGCCCCTATTTATTAAAGTTTATTTTGCCAGTTCTTAGAGAGAGCATTGCAATCGATCTCAGTAAACCACTGGGAATTGTCTCTCCGTAATCACATTGTATATTTTCGGTCTATCTACTATGAGGATAAACTGCAGCAGCAGGAATCGGCAAAGCACACCAAAGTGTCACGAAAAGGAATTCCAAATGTGTTCCATTGTGGCCGAATTTGCCAGTTGCTGTTGGCAATTATTAATTCAAGTTTCAAGATTGCGTTTGCTAATTTGGCTTTGGCAGTTTATAGACGAATGACAAATTGTTTTAATGCTCACAAAATGATTTTCAGTGTTAAGATGCTCTAAAAGCATTAATATTGCCAGGACCTTGGCTCTCATTTTTTTTACGGATTTCAAAAATGGAAAATTTAGTTGAATTCACTCTTTCTCTCTCTCTCTCTTTCTCTCTCACACGCACATTCGCTTAAACTGCGGCTATCCCTTTCTGTTTGAGGGCTTAGTAAGTTAGATTTGTTGTTTACATATTTAGTTGGTTTTTAATTTTATTTAATTGTTTTAAACACTACAATTAATTTGTTAAAAGGCCATAAAACAAAATTTTTGTTTTTAATGTGTATGTATATGTATGATGTGTGTGTGTGTGTGTGTGTGATTGTGTGTGTAGGTGTGTGCATGAGTGGGTATGTTACCAGAGAGTTGTGCATGTATTGTTTGCTAATTTTGTAGTTATTCTTCTGCTTGTTTCTGTCTGATTCGGTTTACAGTATGCGCAATAAATTTGTGAATCTTACAATTAGAATGGCAAACAATAATATTTTCAATAAGTTTTTTATTTTTCTTGTTGCATAAGGATGCGATCATGTTTAAAGCATTAATGTTGCGAAATCAAAATTTCTGCATATTTCTGTATTGCATATTTTAGTATATATGTTTGTATGTATGTGTGTGTGAGTGTATGTGTGTGTGTGTGTGTGATGTGTGTGTGTGTGTGTAAGTTGTGTTAGTTGTCTCTTCTTTTTTTGTGTCGCTTTTTTTGTTTTTCTTAATTGTTTGTTTGCATTTTTTTTTTGGTTGTTTTTGAAACGATTTTCAATAAATTATTAATAAACAATTGAAAGGTGTTTGAAATAAAGATGTGCCGCTACTTTTGCCGTAGTTCTTTTGTTTTGTGTTCTTTCTTTTGTTTCTTGTTTGCTGTTGTTGCTGCTTCTGTTTTCTGTTTCTGTTTTACTACTGCTTTTGCTATTATTCATTCATTTAAGAAGGACGTCAATTCAATGAGGGCAAATATTCATGCCAGTTGACCTCAATGTTGGGCCACTTGGTCTGCAGGCAAGTGACCATCGGATTTGAAGTGCATATTGACTTGAGATCACCTTCCAGCAGTATGGCAGAGCCACAATAGTAACGCACCTGTAAGCAGTAAACAGCAACATTTAACAAAAATATGAGTCATTTTATCAATCAATGATCAAATCGAGACCTCTTCAAAATCTTTAATATAGGGGAAAATGCTATTATTTTCGAAATACTCGAATACTTTTAGAAATAGAAAGCTGATAAAACTTCACTATTATTCCACTACCATTATAATGATAAAACTACAAATAACTAAATAATAATGTAATAAAAATAAATATACAAATTAATAAATTTCAATCAAATGTTCATAATTTTTAAAGTGTTTTAAGTTTGTTTTTATAGCATTTTCCAAAATATATGTGTGTACTATTATTATTATATGTTATACACACATATGATACTACTATCATATGGAACGCAATAAATTGTTTATTTCAATGCGAACAGGTGTTTATAGTGTAACCTGATTTGCGGCTAGTTCCTATGGCAGCCTTTATATAAACGTTCGAACAGAACCACACCGATGTGCTATCTAATCTGGATGGAATTTCTTAAGTACAAACATTAACATTCCAATCAAAACATAAAGTTTACTGGTCTACGGCTTGAATATCATATTTCGAGTACATCTAAAAAGATCTAGCTCCAAGAGTAGAAAGATTGCAGCTGATTCATGGGATATTTATAGAACTGTTTACTCGATGGGATAAATAGGAGTGAATGATGCCCACCTTGTTGCTATAATTGGAACCGGGTATGCCATTGTAATGCAGCAGGTCGAATGTGTCCGGCGTTGAGCGGCGCTCCAAGGGAAAGAACTCATCCATGAAGCCGTTAAGGAGTATAATACCGAGATTCTCTGGATCCAAGCGCTTCTGCATGAAATTGACACTGTGCACAGTTAAGGAGGAGATGGGTAGGAGGAGGAGGAGGCAGGAGGTGCAATTAGACATTGGCTAAAGAGCAGAGTTCAGGACAAACTTACTATCCCGGCTCGCTGACCAGATTCAACGCGGCTAGCACATCCCGCAGCAAGGTGCTCGATATGAAATTGTTACCCTCCGGATCATATGACTTGAAGATCCGACGTCCCGTCTGCGATGGTGTCTCTGGCGAGACGAGCCTCTTTTCGTTGCTAAACAAAACTGCGCAAAAAACAAACAAAATTGTTTATGTAAAAATTGTTATTGTAATTAGATGACTGCAATTGTTTTCCAGTTAAATGCGTATCGGAGCCCATGACCCAAACTGGATAGCGTGGATTCTTGAAGAACGAGCCGACTGTACAGTAACGCATCTGTTCCATCAGTGTAATGAATCCGATGTCGCTCTGTTCGCAGATGCCGCGCAGCTTTAAGCCGCCCACATCCTGCTCATTGTCCCAGACATGCGCCACGGCGCGTCCCGTTAGCATCAAATTGATAAGCGACTGTGCCCCATAGCCATATGTGCTGTCTATTAGCGGCTCCGATAGATCCGATATATCCGCTGTGACCAGTTCGGTGCCCTTGGTAAGGAATACCGAATACATAAACAACAGCACACCATACGTATTCGACAGCTGACTATAGTTATCCAGATAGTGGCGTGCCACATCCGCAACATGCTCGAAGTGCAGTATGTGCAGGCGCTCATGAAATTGTTCTGGTGTCAGATCCAAATTCAAGCGATTCCCTATACCCAATGCATGTTTACTGCTGCCAGCAGTAGCAGCAGCAGCAGTCGATGCAGCAGCAGCAGCAGTCGATGCAGCAGCAGCAGCAGTCGATGCAGCAGCAGCAGCAGTCGATGCAGCAGCAGCAGCGGTCGATGCAGCATCCGCATCAATTCCTGTACCAGTTGACTCCTCCGCCTCAATGGCATCGGCGACGGTGGGAGGCGTCAGGCGACGCTCTTTGGTTGATCGCCGTTGCAGTGTGACAATCTTAAAGCGCGGCGCACGGCAATTCTTCAAGATGTTGCACAGCGCCACGATGAGCAGTTTCTGGCACATCTCACTGGTCAGCTGTTGCAATTTTAAAGCGAATTATTTGAACTAATTGTATTATGGAACTGGATTTTGTTGGATTACCTCTGTTAGTTGAATACCTGGCATATCCACAATAATTATCTTAAGCAAGTACGCCTGCACGGGCGCTATCACAGCACAAGGACCGCCCTGTTTTTGCACCAATGCCGAGGGCTCCACATCACTAAACTCAAAGCCTGCAATATATACATACATATATATATATATATATATACACACACACACACACACACACACACGCACGCACATGAGTGAAAAGCGCGCGCTGTTTGAGGGGGGCGGGAGGGAGTGCAAAACTGGGTGTGGGTGGGGGAGGAGTTGGTGGGTGGCTAGTTGCATGGACTTACCTTGAGACCAACGCTTGAATACATCTTCGCGCACACTGGCGCCCCACAGCAACTGTTTAATTTCGCGCAGTTCACGCTCATTGCAACGCACCAATTGTTGTTGTTGCTGTTCTTGCTGCTGTTGTTGAGGATGCCCAGCTGTCGCTGATCCACTGGCGGTGGCCATGGCTAGTTACTCTTGTTGCTGTTCGGCTGTTGTCTGCCTTTGCGGTTCCAAGGCTTTTGACACCAACTATTCGAATCACAAAATAATGTATTCGCCTTTATCGAAATCGAAATACAATAAACGCAAAGCCAACTATTTAGGTTGGCATCTTATTTGGCTGTGCAAATGCAACAGTGTAGGGAGATGTACAAAATATGGGTGCATCAGTGTCTATCGATAATTTGCAACACTAGCGATGACACTCAGTCAATGTCAATTCATCGATGACGCTCACTAAACCATTTTGCTGCACCTTTAAATCGCTAAATATTTAGTAGATTAGTAGGCAACACATCACATAATATCAAATATTGCCATTAATTTGACAAATTACAGACACATTAATATCGTGTTAAAAAATCCATATATCGATAGGCAGACAACAACAGACAACAACAGTTCTCGTTTTTGGCGCTATGGCGCCGGTCAAAAGGATATTACCCAAAAGCGCCAATACTGAGCGTGCCACTCCCGCATCTGTGACAAGTGGCAAGTGTCCGTCGGCTGCTGGACGCGTCTACCACTGTCGCAGCTGCCTGGTGAGCTTTCCACGATTCGTGGCGTGCAAGGCGCACGAGCAGCTGTGCGTGGCACGAATTGCCCGGCTGTTCATGTGCAACTACTGCCTCACCATGTACGGCGATGAGCAGCTCCGTCAGCGGCACATGCAACGCAAACACGCCGACGGCCGCTTCATGTGCCTGCAGTGTGGCACAGCCGGCAAACGCTACAGCTCCTCCATATTCCTGTACAGGCATGTGGTCTCGTGGCACGGCAAACAATCGCTCTTTTACTGTGCCCTGTGTGCCACCAGCTGCAACGACGCGCGTGCGTTTAGCTGCATGGACGGACTGATGGGGCATGCGGAGAGCGAGCATGGTCTGTGCCTAAGTGGCGATGGCCAGAGCGTTGTGGACGAAACGGAGGATTTGGAAATGCTTGAGGAGAATATCGATGAGCTGTTGCCGACGGTTGACTGCGGCGATGATCTGACATTTGGGTGGCCCATGGACCTCGACAAGGAGTCGTGCATCTACGATCCGCAGCTCAAGCCCAGTGCGTATGTTTGCCCAATTTGCGCCAATGGGTTCACCGGCAGCATCTGTCTGCTGAAGCATGTGGAGCTGGCGCATCATCGCAATCCGCTCGACTGCATCTTCTGTGGCAGGGCGCACCAGAGTCGCGAGGCAATCCGTACCCATCTGCAGCGACAGCATGTCCTGTTGCGCGCCCACATCTGTGAGGTGTGCCAGGCAGATTTCACCACCGCCGATCATCTGGCGAAGCACACGAAGAGCCGGCATCTGGAGCGTGCCCACATCTGTCCCCAGTGCGGCAAATCCTTTGCCCAACTCGGCCATCTATCGGCGCACCTGGTCAGCGAAAAGGGCCACATGACGTACACCTGCCATCCATGCAACGTGCAATTCTTTCGTTTCATCGATCTCACCCGCCACAATCAACGGAAGCACTCCACAAACTCTTAAATCACCATCAATCGAAATCGAAATGCTTTCCAAACTGAGCAGACGTCGCTCTAAAGTTGCAACTTGCGACAGATGACAATCATTAAGTAAGTTGTGAATTAAGTATTCCTATACTAAATACTGTTTTTATTTTATTTTATTTTGTTTAGATGTTTTCAAACTTCTTTTAAATCGTTGTAAGGAATACATTAAATTGTTAATAATAAAGCAATAATTTTGTTTTTTTGTTTTTAACCTGTAAAATATGAGATTTTCAGCGGTTTTTTGATTAAAGAACTCTAAAAATTAAACCGTGTCTTTTCGCGCTTTTATGCATAAATTAATTATATTAATTATATTTACCATTTCTAATTGGCCACTAAATTAAATTTAAATTTGAATGAAAACCCGCTGTTGGAATTTCGTTTAGATCCAAGCGCACAGTTTTACAGCGTATATAAACAAGATAACGATATGCAGGAATCACACTTTTATTAGTCGACGACGCGACGCATTCGGCAGTCAAAAACGGAGTGTGTACAGAACTATTGAGATATTAATAACTGTATATGCGAAGGAACGGACAAAGGAAAACTTGGGATAAGCTAATCGAGGGTTGCCAGATTGTTACATTGCAAACATTTGCAACACCCGCCTAGATAACAGTATTATAAATAATTGAAATGAATTTTGAGCTAATGTATGTCTTTTTGAAAAGTGGTTTGACTTTCAACGTTTTAAGTTCTGCGTGAGCACGCACTGTTAATTAACAGCGCACCTGCTGTACCCATCGCTTGCACACGCAACGCAACGGAAGCTTTAACAGTTACTGTAACAGCAAGAGACGATTTGATCGCAGCAGCCGCGCGAGCGAATTGAGAGCGTCGGAGCGCAACAGCGACAAAATGTAAACGTTATTGTCATTTAAAGCCTCGCTGATGGCCAACACAGAGGACAGTTTTTAACGATTCGTGCGAGTGATTGGACTGGTTGACGCCGACGTTGCCGTTGCCGCCGACGCAGCTGTCGAACAGTTAAAAAATACTTGTTTTGTGTTAATTTTACGTGCATTCTGTTAAAACTTCAAACTTCATCTGTGTGTTAAGTAACTATTGAGAGCTAAAGTTTCGCGTAAGTGCATCCACTAAATATACTAAATTCTAACTTACAAAAAATTTATTTGAGCTTAATCCACCCAAATACAAATACAGTGGCGTTTACCGATTCGGCGACCCTCAGCAGCTAACAACTTTTTGTTATTGTCTATTTTTTTTTTTATCTGAATTGTTTTTGTTTTGTTTTTAAATTGTTTTCCATTTGGGTGCTCTGACTAGCTAAAAAGCTTTCGTTGTTTTTTTTGTTTGGTGACTATTTGAAACCAAAAGCAGAACAACTTTTTATCAGTCATCACACCGAACTGTAATTGTTGTTTTTAATTTCCTTGAAAGTGAATAAACCCGAAACCCGCAAAAAATACAATAACAATAACTATATATATATATATATATATATATATATATATATATATATATATATAACCCGTGCAAGTCGTTACGCTTCGCATATTTTATACTATTCAAAGTTGATATTGAATCGGCAGAGACTTGAAGTTATTTATTTACAGTCAAACACCGGTTGTGAAGTGTGAATTTAATTAGCCAACGTGAATATCGGAGAAAATAACGAATTAGTTCACTTTGCACACACAGTTTCCGATTAATTCCGATTCTGCCCAAGGACGCAACCAGGGGGGAGAGGAGTTAAAGGGGTTGTTATGGCAAACTCATCTGAAATTAAGTCGCATTTTCGTCCGAAATTGTTTCGATCGAATTTGTTGCGATATAAATGTGTGGTGGGGTTGGGGGCCAATCACCCTTCCTACACCTGCATACGCCCATGGCTGGTGCTGATCTCAAATGTGTCAAGCTTTAATCTCATGTAATTAAAAGTGTAGAAAAATGAAATCTGAATTTTTACAACTTAATATAGAAAAAAACCCAGACTATAATGGAAATGAAGCTATATACTTTCCATAGCTTCAAATACATGGTTGCTTAAATGTAATTCTGTAATTTTGCATTATGATCGGCAAATACGTTACACTTTTTGCTCCCAACTGATCAACATCAGAGTGATCACCAGCGAGTTAACAGCCATTTTAGAGACCCATATCACCAAATTCATCATTTTGTCAAATTGCTGCATCAGTCGCCCGCCGCTCCTCCTTCCCATCCCCACAGATCCTCAAATGGATGTTTGTTATTATAAAAAATATGCGCTCTTTTCTTGCACATACAAACAAATTCCTTTAATACCCATTGCTTGTAGTATGAATTTGTGCATTTCTTTAAAGTGAATTATCATTTCTCTAAGTTATTTTTATACAAAATGTATGTGAAACACGTAATACAATTTAATGAAACTATTTATGTAGATAACAAATTTAAATGTATAGTGAAAATAAATTTTGATTCGATGAGTATAGATAAATGTGTAGGCTAATTATATAGTACCTTCGGCGATTACAGGGTATCTGGCTATTCGAGCACTGCTCACAAAATCACTACTTATTTTCATAACTGTAATTGATTTGCCTTTCTGCGTGAGCTTCGCGCAGACGCTGCTATTATCCGCCCACTCCTCACAGCCCTCTGCCTCTGCCGCTGCATCTACCTCTGTCGCTGCCTCCAACTCTGTCTGTGGCCCTTTTGTTTGCTGTTATTACTGTTGGATGTTATTATCCCAGCAGCGCAGCGAAAAGACTCCATTACGAATTCGATTCGTAATCTATTCTTTATAGGCATATACTTTTCCATAAGCACCTTACTTTTTAATGCAGAGAAGAAGCTTTTTATGTGGCTCGCATACCTTGTGTGAAGGATCGTAATTGGAATACTATACGACTCCATATACTTTGCTTAACTAGAATAAGCAAAAGGCACTAATTCAAAGATATTGTAAAATAGATAAGAATCCAATACAATTAAGCAATATGTAAGAAGACTTCCTAGGGCAAGTTTGTGCTTGACTTAGACTACATATAAGATTGAAGTATTTATATTTATTTATTTAATGTCAACTATAGTCAGTCGACACAAAAAAAAAATACAAAACTAAAAAAATTGATTAAATCAAATTAAAAATGAGATTAAATTAAAAAAAATGAGAAATATGTATTCGATTACTAGGTTATCTAAGTAATTAGGTACTTAATTACATTCTCAGCATACAGAATGCATCCGGTAAAGAAGGTACATTGACTAGTTCGCAGCGGTTGCTGCTGTTGTTGTTGTTGGGGTCGCATTGCTAACGAATTAAATGAAATTGGGGGAGCAGCAAAGTTCATAATATCTCGATGCGACAACTTACCTGGCAGCGCTGCACGCGTCGACAATAGCATGACGCATCGCTCAGTAATGTCTTGCTCCCTCTCGCTCTCTCACTCTCTCCATCTGTCTCTGTCTGGGAGAACAGGTAAAACCGCAGCGACAATCAGAAAACACAAAACGCATTGTTTTATTAATTAAAGCGTGCTTAATTTGTAATCTGTACCCAGCCAGCGTCGCTATAGACGTCATTGGCATGCGCGACGGCGGCAGTTGCTCGCTGCTGACGAAACCCATGACTAAATAACGAACGGTTTGTGATAAGCGCATTGGCAAATTAATTCACGAAACATACATTTGCACGTACAGACTAACCCTTAATGAGCATTTAACCAGCTGCATAGGTAAATACATATAAATATATTTTTATATTATATTATATTAAATATGGTAACAAACAGACAAACTTGCAGCTAGCAGAGGTAGAGGCAAAGGCAGTACCATCAATAACCTTGAGTCACACTAACAGTGCCCTGTTAACTGACTCACGCAGGTGATCAACATACGTACGAGCGACAACAACAACAACAAACAGCAATCTTGCCATATCAATTAGTATTTGTTTGCTCAATGGCACCGAAGAGAGAAATACATGTGTAAGAGAGAGAAAGCTGGCTCATGATTGTCGTTCGTGTCTCGCTGATTGCACAAATAATCACTTGCACGCGTGCGCATGTGTTTTACAGTTGCATACAGGCATAATCAGGCGTTTATAACTGTACACAAATACTTATATGTATGTGTATGTGCATATGTATTTGTATATACAGCTGTATTTATGTTATTATCGTTCAAAACAAAGCTTTTATTTCTGAAGTTTTATGCAAACTTCCCTTACCGTTAGACTGTGCGTCTGTTGTTCTTTAAAGCTCGCATCGCAGCCAAAGCTATTTTTAAACAAGCAGCGCACACACACACACACTTACACGCATACACTTATACACCCGCGCAGTATATCACGCGTCGTCTTCTTCCTTCTGCTTTATGCCTGGAAGTGAAAAATGCCTGCAACTTGTGGGGGGCCATTTTGCATTTAGCATGCTGAATTTATGAATGAATTGCAGCGCATTGTTGTTGTTCTTGTTGTTGCTGTTTTTGCAACTGCTTAGCTGATAAAGTGCCTTGAGCTATGCGGTATCAGCTATCAGCGCGCATGTATTTATTTATTGTTTTTCTTATGCATCGCATCGCATTATTATCGGCAACAAGCAGCAGCAAACTGAAAGTAAAACGCGCTCACTGACCTATAATAAGAAATTTCATATTTGCGCATGCATTTCGCATCAAATATACATACATACATATGTACATATGTACATACATATAAACAAAAATGGTATATCAGAACTTTAATTAAAAAAATCATTTCATACTTCTGAGTTCGGGTTAACTCTTGCAAATAAAAAAAGAAAAAACAAGTAAGAATGTTGTAGTCGAGTGAGCCCGACTGCGATACACCCTGAACCGAGCTGTTACATATATATTAAAGTTTTATTGCAAAATTTGGGCAGTCGATCAACAATATGCCAATGTATAATATATATATATATATATATTAATTGTAAATACCTTTAGTTCTCCCGCTAAAATGAGTAGTTTTTCGTTCTGGAATCCGTTCTATGTCAATGCCAATAACTTGATATATGTATGTATGTACTTAAAAGTCCACTTTGATCGCATGCATTTGTTCTAGTTTAATAATCAACGCGTATTTAATTTGATTTAAGTTATGTGAAAAAAAAACAACAAAATAATCAATGTAAGACGTTAATATTAATCACTATTTACGTATAATTTATAATTAGAAAATTGCAGTATTTCCTGATCATATAAAAATAAAAATTAATCTTATCTTTATTTATGAGCTTTATGAATCAGAAACTACAATTTCCCCCTCTGTTTTTCGAGTCATACCCTGAGCCCTTCCGCTCTCAGGAGTGTGTAGAAGAACAGTTTCCCAAATGTAAATGAAATGGTCAGGAAGAATTTGGTTTTGCCGGTTTTTCCTTTTGGGCTTCAATCGTTTCCTGTCCACTTGCCAGAATTCTTTCTTTTGGTTCAATGTGTCCAGCTGATTTACGGGTAAGAGCAACCAGGTCAACAAAACAAACATTGTTCATTCATGGCCAAAGCATGAAGTAAGCGATTGACTCGCATATCAAAATACCCAGTACCGGTACTAGTGCACCAAGGGCATATACACTTGCTTGGAGTATGACAGGCCGACTTAATGACGGTATCAAATAAATACAATTGGTGATTTTGATTTTAAATTCTTATTAAATGCAATCAATGTACATATATAGTAGTAGCTAATTGCACACGGAATAAAACCGTTTTTAGATCTATATATTTTTCCACTGATATTTATACCCTGAACTCATTGAAACTGGCTGAAAATAGTATAATGCCCTTCTGCTTGAGTATGTAAAATGCAAATGGAGCATCTTCGACCCCATAAAGTATATATTATTGATTAGAATCAACAGCCGAGTCGATATAGCCATTTTCTTCACTTTATGAATAACTCATAACGATACATTTATATTTTAAATAGCAATAAAAGCCAGAGGTTTTTAATTGATATATTATAATATACACTAACATATTTTCGATCAACAGCTAAAATTCCATCAAGATCGGATAAGAAACGTCCAAGTTATATCGTAATCGAGTACATGGGGTACTCGAGTCGTACTCGACTGCAGCATTCTTACCTATTTTTACATACTGAGAATGCTGGGTATTTCAAATACGATCAACTATTGTGATTTTGAATTGCCACGCAATCATTTTAATGATGTACTTATTGATATGCCTGACGCATGATTGTCAGCCCAGACACACACACACACACATATAGAGAGAGAGGGTGTTTATTTATGATAAGACTGTATTTGTTGTTGTTCTGGCTGCGTGTACTTTTTTGTATCAATGTCAAGTTAACCATTTCAAAAGATTTTTGTCATTTACAGTTGACAACAACTACAAATACAAATACAAAAACTGACCCCAATTCGTGTTGCGTCGTCTGTATGCAGGCATGTGAGCGGCTGTATGTGTGTGCGTACGTGTGAACACCTGTTGGGCGCACACACGCACACACACAAGCATATGCAAGCACCCACATCGCGACTGACGTGACTTCTCGCTCATTATAAATTTAGCCATAAATCAAAGGCAAGACAGTTGCATAGTTTTTTTTTTGTTTAAAGCTTTAAAAACAAACATGTTATTTAAGTGACGTATGTAAATACACTACCCTTTTCCCGTCCACTCTCACTCTCACTCTCACTCCCACTCTCACTCTCTTTCTTTTTCTCTATTTGCAGACAACATTTGAGTGACAGCGATATCGCAGCGACGTAACAGTACAGTACATACGTTAACAGCGAATCAACAATCGTTCACACCGCTAACATCAGCAATGACACAAACCCAGCACACAACGCGCAGTTGCAGCAGCAGCAGCAGTAGCAATGATTTAAAGCATGCGCAGCAGCGACGTCGCCGTCAAATGTCAAGGCAATTTAATATAGTGCTCCTACTGCTGCTGCTGCTGCACAGCGGGATGGGAACAGTTGCAGGCGCTGCAACGGCGCAGTCGCGTTTCTTTTATACGGCTGCAGAGACACAGCGACAAACACAGACAAGCGATCCGGCTGCAGCCGACGTCCCCGCAGAGGCAACCGGCTGCTGCCCGAGCGCAACCGATGAGCCTGTAACGGTGAGCCAGCAGTGCATTAAGAGTAAACATATCTCAGCTGGCGCCAATGCTTTGCATATTTGGGTCAGCTTTCAGCTCGTCGTCTATCACATTTCTTGCACCCATCTGACTGTGTTTGCTCTGTGATGTTCTGATAACGTCACGCGAATAGACAGAGGCGCCGTCTATCCCCCTCCTCAACCCTCCACCACCACCCATCACACATTATGTCGCACTACGTCGTTTTTTAATTAGGCGTTACTCATTTTATTTTTGTAGCTCGCATTTGTATTTGCTCAGCAATTGTTTGCGTTCGTCGCAATTAAAAAATAAATCCCAAGACTCAAGCTTGCATAAACAAAAAGGCTCAAGAGCAGCATACGTAGCGGAATTGATAATAAATGGTATTAATAAATAAACAGGGATACAAATCCGTATACAAATACAGTTAGTGCAAAACAATGGATCTTATTACGTTGCTTATCTTTTGCAAACGGTTCTTTTTTCTTTACCGATCAAATTACGTCCGGAAATTGTTGTTATTGCTGCTCATTCCAAATAGTTGCGGAAATTTCTTTCAAAATCCCTTTTGGAGAAAGTTGTACTTTGAAGTTGAAGTTTTAATTATAATTCCTATTTATTCTTGGCTACTTTTCTTTCATCTTTAGCTCTTAACTTTACTTTAATAGCTGTATTGAGATTAGCTAAATTAAAGCATTAATTAATTATTTTTTAATTCAACTTAAACTCGAATGTGAAAGATTTATTGTTTTTATTTTGAATCAAAAAATCACGTACATTTCTCCGGTGCCAGTGAACTTTACAAGCTAATTAATTAGCGAGCAAAAGGCAGCCGTGAAACGGAAGTTTGAAATGGCGCCACCAAATGACTCATGTCCAACGCAACGCTCGGCAGTCGGCACCGACTTCAATGCCGACGTGTTAACCGGTCAATTGGTCAATTGGTAAATGAATTAATCCGACTGACACCAAAAAGGCACGTGCACCGGCGGCAACTATAATGTGGAGCATTCTGTTTGCAGCAACTGTACCTGCAAAAGTTGTATCCAAATCATTGTAAAATTGGATGCGATGCGCGTGTTTCTTGGAATGTCTGCTGTTGAATCGCGGCGCGATATTTACAAACAGATCTGCCTGCGACTAGTGACTAATCAGCTAAGCTGCCTTGGCAACTGTAGATTGTCGCAAATATCATCTATGTGCAGGTGTTTTTGTTTTTCTTCTATGCTTCTGTTTGCTTTTTGTTGTTTTCTGCGAAGTGGAATATTAATAATAATAATTAGAAGAAGAAGAATTATGCCAGGCATTTTCTGTATGCCATAAAACTTTCTCATCTTGCCATTACTTTTACGATGGTTTTTTTTAAATTTAGAAAATTGATTATTTTTAGGAAAGTATTTGAACCGTAATCCTTTCCAAAGGGTAGCGCAGCAATCGTTGTGCCTAAACTAATAAATGTTTAACTTTCCAAGTCAAATTTTTTAAGATCCAAATGTATAATACTACAATAGAATAATATATCATCGAGCATTCCACAAAACATTTGCATTTTGTCACTTACAAATCGATGTTTTTTCGTTTCACATTGTCAAATTGATTTTTATACTTTTGCAAGGACAAAACACGTGATTCTCTTTAATACGGATTCAATACGGATTCTTAAGCGACAGTTGACTTTTATTAATCAAATTTCTAGAAACTACATTTTAACTGATATTGAATTTCGTTCGAACAGCTTACGTCAGATTTGGGCAATATAACAGCTGGCTATGATGGAACAGACGGCTCCGGCGAGTCCAAGGGTATGCCATAATTGGAATAGATCACATTAAGCCACAACAGCTAATCAATTCCTCTATTCCAGAGATCTTTAAGCGCAGTGTGAAACGTCGTAAGTGCCACACACACACATACAGCTGCAATCAAAATAATAGTAGTGCCTAAAATACTTAAAATATAGTTTAAAAAATGATAAACATCTTATTTAACCACAAGCCATCAATGCTGAAGAAGATTTCTATTCCATTATTATTTATTATAATTTTAATAGTTGTGAAGTCTTCTCAGCTTTCCCTGCGGCTAAATAATATTAAAAAATAATATATATATATATATATGATATATGAAAGTAATAGTATTTTAAAACATTCCCAGATGAGAAAGCAAACATTTGTTGTTTTGCATAATTGAATTTTTATTTATGTTTTCTATTGAAATACTTTGAAAAGCAGCAGTACTATTTTTTTGACCGCAACTGTGGATGCTCGGCCAGTGACTAATTGATTGGATTTCTCTCATTTGGCAGGCGTTAAGGATGCGGTGTCGGCAAGCTGCTCGCCACAGCCAACCATTGTGGAACTGCTGCCGTTGGCGAGAGAGGCGGACGAGGAGACCTCTGTCAATGTGCATTATCGGCCGCAGTGTACGCGAATCAATAGATGCAATGGATGCTGTGGCGTCGCCCTCTCGTGCCAGCCGACGCAGACGGAGATGGTGGAGATGTGCGTAAAGAGAACGCACTCTGAGGTGCCCGGCAAGGTGACCTGTGTCATTGTGACTGTGGAGAAGCATTTGGCGTGCAAGTGCGATTGCCGCAAAAAGCCCGGCGATTGCAATGCGTACCAGGAGTACCGCAAAGATCTGTGCCGCTGCGAGTGCACCAATACGGATGCGCGCGACAAGTGCCTGCAGCATTCGGATCTCAAGTATTGGGATCCTGCCAACTGCACCTGCGCCTGCCAACACAATCAGAGCTGCACCACCGGCACTGACTTCGATGAGGCGCAATGCAAATGCACTGATGTGAGTGACGCCCCCGCCTCCGTGCTCGACCCCGCCACCGACATACCACCCACAACTGATTTATAGATTGATTGATAGAATCATTAACTTAACGCGGTTTCGGTTCCGGTTCCGGTTCCTGTTTCGGTTGCGGTTCTGCATCTGGTTGTGGTTTCTGGTTGTTTCTTTTTTTTTTTTTTTTGGCTGGTTAATGGTTTGTTTGTTTTTTTTTACCCATCTACAATGCAATTAGTATATATATATATATATATATATATATATATATATATTTGTAGTCTTTTCATTTGTTTATCTTGGTTTAAGTTTCATTGCATACTTGTGTCATTGTCTATAATTGATTTAAATTGTACTTTTGTTTTATTCTCTTTTATGTCTAATTTTAGATCAAAAGTCTCGAGTATTATTCCTAGAATAAACATAGATCTGAATGTTTGTTGTTGCAATTGCAAATTCTCGAAAAAAGGCAGCTTTCTTTGAAGAAATTTCGAAAATTTCTGATTATTTTTGTATACCATTTTATATAGCAACAACAAACGACTTGAATTAATCAAAATCTGACCAAACAAAATTCAAAAATTAATTGTGTGAAAAAAAGCAAAAAAAAGAGAAATATTTTGATCGATAATGATAAGATTATAATAATTGGAAACCATATAAAAAAGAAAATCTTGTAAATTGAAAGTTTAAAATCAATGTACAAAAAATTAGGAACCTTTTGATTTGAGCCTGATTTGAGGCCATAATACAACGTTATTTTTGTTGCATTGTGTGAGTATTTGTTATGTTTTACCATAGAAATAATGCCCTAATCCTTAATTTCCCGCATGTGCTTCAATTGTGTGTTTCCCAATTGTAATCTTCCCAGCTTGATATAAAACCGCATATTTTTCCCATTTATACTAGTTAACTAGTTATATATGTATTAGATATAGTATATTAACAAGCACTAATTATCCCAATATTTCCACATCTAATCGCAGCGATCGGCATCTGGCAGCAGCAATATTGTGGATCGGAGGCGCTTCATCGTCCAGGCCGTGGCCTTGGAACCGGACAATAGCACCCTGTACAGCGTTTAGGGAGCGGATAATTCTACTGGCGAACCTGTACTGAACGTTTACACTAAAGCATGCCTATGCAGAGGTGCTTTATATTATTTATAAAACATATAGCTTTATTACATAATCCAGCTACACTCACAAAAAATTCCTCATTTTTCAGTATTCCATCTTGTTTTTTCTCTTGCATTTCATTTGAAATGCAATTTTCATCTGTTTATTATTTAAGGGATTTAATGTGTAGCTTCCACACAACTCGTCCTCGTGCATTCCATTTAAATCAATTTTAAATGTTTTTTTTTTTTTTTGATTTTTTTTGATTTGGCCCATTAAAGTTTGACAACTTTCTATGATCATATCATGCTTGTTAGTGTAGTTTAGATGTAGGATCTGATTGATGTGTGAACTAATTTTAGGCTGCTTATTATCAACATTATCAACGTTAATATTATTAATATGTATAATAAATTTGTTTCTTTCGTTTTCGATGCATTCCTGAAGCGAGCAAATAAAGTTGAATTTATGTACGCGATTATGTTTTGTTTGTTTTTGTTTTTATTAGCACTTTTTTGGACTTAGACTATAAAATAAACTTGCTTCTGGAGCCATCAAATTGGTTAATATCTATTTATATATGTATATAAATTTATAATGGGATATGGAGGCATAGGAGCAGCATAAGCGTTTCGTTGTACAACGCCAGGGCAAAACCAGGCAAGGCAGTGGTATTAATATTGATAGTGGCTAATTAATAACAATAATAGAGTTATAAATTGCTCTGCTGAATGTCAGACGATAAGATATTTGCTACTCAGCTGTAATCGCTGTAATCGCTGAAATCGGAACATGTTGCTTAGGTTATCAGCAATTATGGCTTCGGATAGTATCGGGAGTCTATAAAGGCCGCTAGTTGGCACTGACGAGTCTTAGTCTTAGTCTTTTAGCCACAATGTTGTCCAGTTTGGTGTCTGTGATTGGGCCCATTGTGCTTTTAGCTGCCATTTGCCAGGCAGCACCCAATCCCATCGACAGCCGTGTTGTTGGCGGCGTCGATGCCAACAAGGGCCAGTTTCCGCATCAAATATCGCTGCGCAAGGATGGCTCCCACAATTGCGGTGGCTCCATCATCTCGGCCAACTATGTGCTAACTGCGGCGCATTGTGTTACCTACGATAACGGTGGCGAACTGGTCACCTATTCAGTCAGCCAGTTGACGGTTCGCGCCGGCAGCAATGACCGTTTCCAAGGCGGCGTTCTCAAGCAGGTGGCGGCCATCAATGTGCACGAGGATTATGGTAATTTTTTGAACGATGTGGCCGTAATACGTATGGAGACACCCTTCATCTTCTCGGAGTACATCCAGGCAATTGGATTGCCCAGCAAAGATACGCCAGCGCACGCTGATATCATAATCTCTGGTTGGGGTCGTCTACGACAAGGTGGCGATCTTCCACGGTATCTGCAATATAATACGCTCACCTCGATGACGCTGGAAGAGTGCCAGGAAAGTATTAAATATGGCTATCCGAATATGTTGTGCCTTATCCATGAGGCAGACAATGGTGCCTGCAATGGAGATTCCGGTGGCCCAGCCCATTACAACAACGAAGTGGTTGGCATTGCCGGCTTTGTCTACGGTGGCTGTGGCCTCAACAATCCAGACGGCTATGCACGCGTCTATTACCATGTTAGCTGGATCAAGGCGAACACGGATTTGTAAGCCAAATGAATTACAACTTGGCTTACCCGAACTATGGCCAAAAAAAACGTGGTTCGAAATAAATTGTTTATTATCCACATGCATTTTTGTTTTTTGTTTATGATTTATGGTTTTTGTTTTTTGGATTGAAGAAAAGCACATTTAGATTTAATACACACACAAATATGTTATCCATTAATATACATCAATATTATATAATTCGATAGCTACACACAATGTATCATACATCTCAACTTCTATTGCACACATGTACACATATTTTGGCTTGTATGCTTCAAATTGAATTCAGTTTGCTTCGATCGATATGTGCTCGATAAATGATTATATATCTGATTTAAGTTTAAGATATAATGCCGTCAGTTCGTTCATTTTCAGCAAATACAAATTTTAAAGTTAATTCGTTTATTTTTACCAAACGGATGAATTATTGCCTTAAGTCACAACGTACTTATTCAGTTTAGCCAATATTAAATCAATAAGAAAATGATGTGTGGAAGTGTTTTGAACCTATTCACTTGACCGGCACTGTATGTATGCACATATATATTGAAATCTCGGACTTAATTAAAGGAAATTTTGGTGAAGCCGCGGAACAGTTAACATCAGCTGCTATCATCACCATCGTCTCAGGTCATCATCGTTTCCATTGTCAGTGTTCACATTCTCGCCGACTGAACCGTCGTCCAGGCCATGGGTATAGATTTGAAAATCAAGTCTATAGCTGTACGGCTCGAGTCGACGTTGAGTGATCGGATCTCATTTGACATCGAGCGAGCGCTGGAACATATTCCGGGCCAGCGAGCGCAAACTATCGCTGACCAGCGGCACGTTGCGCGGAAATTCGCATTCACGGGCTGGCAAGCCGCACAGCTGGCGGCGCAAACGTAAATCCTGTCGAGCGCTGAGCGCCCGACTGCCCGGACCGCAAACGTTGCCAACGAGACGCCTCCGTTCGGCGGCCACGCTGCGCAAACCCATTTGGACGCAGGCCAGCGGCTCCACCGGATCGCTACTCAGCAATTCGCTGTAGTCGTCCAACAGTGGCAATTTGCTATTGGCAAACGGCTTGTGTTCCGCCGGTTCCGTCTTCACCATACCCACATCCACATCGAATTGATGATAGTGCTGCTGCTGCTGCTGCTGCTGTTGTTGCTGTTGTTGTTGCTGCTGCTTCTTTTGCTTCTCTTTTTGCTTCTCGAGCATGAGCTGCTTGCGCGAATCCTCGAGCACCTGCTGGGCATACTGTTCGCCGGCCATCTCAAAACTAATGCCCATGTCGAGGAGAACGCGATGTGGCTGCCAGCGCTGCTTGGCCGATGTAATGCGCTCGACACCCTGCAGTGCGGCATGATCCAACGCCTGCTGTCGTGTCTCAGCAATCAGACCCTGCCAGTCCACGCCCAGCGCATCGCCAATGCCTGCAAAGCCACATTAGCAAATTAAGAATTTTTCAGGTTTGTTTCTTTTTTTTTCTTTTTCTTTTTTTTGCATACTCTGTACCGAAAGTATTCAGAGTATATTGGTGCTGTGAAATGTCCGTCTGTGCAAGCTATTGTGGTGCTATGTCCACTAGGAGGCTAGGAATTCGATAAAATCGATCAAAATCGCTAATCGCAAATCACAAATCGATAAAGCAACATATTTTTTGAAAACTTCAGTCCCCAAATTTAGTTGGTAGTTTGTTGTTCAAAGATCGGCATATGGCACGCCTACATCTGCCACACCCAGCCTCCCTTTAGGTATTTCTTCTCTACAACCACCCACCCACCCTGCTTATCAGCTGGTATTACTGGTATTATTGGTATCAGAGTATTTCGCAGTCGGTTACGTCCGACTTTTTTTGGTTGCTGTTGCTGCTGCTGCTTACCTTTATTCCTGGCGTCCTCTTCCAGTTCACCGTCGGAGATCTCCTCAAAGTCGAGCACCTCGTCGATCTCCTCGCTCTTAATGCTCGACTGTGTCTGTCCCTCTGCCTGGGCCGGTGACTCTGGATTCGGATCCGGCTGAGAGTCCACCTCGCTTTTGATGGGCTCTTCGCTGGGGGAGAGTGCATCGGTTGATAGCTCCTGTGCGCTAGCCAGCGTCTCCTCATCCATTTCCAGTTCGCATTTGGGCTTCACCTTGTCGGTTGTGTTCAGTATATCATCATCACTATCGCTGATCTCGCTCAGTTCGCCGTTTGCCTTTGGCTCCTGTTTCACTTGGCGCAACGACGCATCCATCGATAGATTTTGTTCCGAGGATGCTGGCTCGACGGCACCGCTGCTCGTGCTGAGCTCTGGCGTGCCTACCGAGTCCTCGGATGCATCCTCCTGCTTAATGTTTGGCACCTTGCTAACCTGTGCCAATATGCCCGGATTTGTGGTCGCATTTGCAGCGCTCTGTGCGGCCGCCTTTGCCGCCGCGACCGCAGTGGTTGCCGCTGCCACAGCACTGGCCTGGGCTGCCGCATTGGTCGGCTTGGCCTGGACATGCACCGGCGGCTGTACAGTGGACACTGTCACAGTGGCTGCTACGGGCTGCATATGCGGATGCTTCTTGAGATAACTGCCACCACCGCCACCGTATGGCATACGCTTGTGGAGGAAGCCACGCGAACTGCCGCCATGATAGCCACCGGGTGGCTGCACCGGCAACGTCATCAACGGCGGCGGATGTGATCGGAAGCCGCGCTCGCCATGATCACCATGATTATGACCTGGTCCGCCGCCACGTCGAAAGCCACGTCCGCCGCAGCCGGCGCCGCCACCACGCTCTCCACGCGGATGCACATGATGATGATGATGTGGCGAGGCTTGGCTTGCTGCATGATGTGGCGAGGCACCCGGTGCATGATGTGGCGCCGCCTGCACCTCAATACCAGCAACATTGCTGCTCCGGCCGAAGTTCGGTTCGTCGCTGTCGCGCCAATCATTGCTGTTGTTGTTGCTATTGTTGCTGCTGCTGTTGTTGATGTTGTTGTTGTTGGGCTGCTGCCAGGCACGCGGCTTCTCGCGCTGATCGTGCTCCAGCCAGGCGGGCTCGTTCTTAATCACAGGCACACCACCAGCGACGCACTCCTCCCGCTCATCGGCATCCCAGTCGGGCTCCGATGCTGAATGCTGCTGCTGTTGTTGTTGTTGCTGCTGTTGTTGCTGTTGCTGCTGCTGTGCTGTTTGCTGGATTGGTGGCTTCGGCCGTTTGGGTCCGCCAATGAAACCGCTGGCACGTCCAGGTGTCGCATTGTTACTGACAGCCCCAGAACCAACGCCAACGCCGCCAGCAGAGCCAGTATCCTCATCCCATTCGCGCTCCCACTCAGCACGATAATCACCGCGCGATGGCAATCGTTCGCGGTCTCTCTCTCGCTCCCGTTCTCGCTCGCGTTCCCGTTCACGCTCATGGATCATGCGCTCGCGCTCATCATAGAGCACATCCTCGGCATCCAGTTCACGATAGTCGCGCATCTCGCGCGCCTCCAGCCACGCCTCCCGCTCCCTGGAGTAACGCTGCTCCATATACGCACGCTTATAAGCCCTGCAACACAACACAATTGATAATGATTCCAATTCAAATCCTATTGCACAGACACACACCTAGACAGTAAAAGAGGTGCGAGGAGTGAGCTTCGAAGCTCCAAGGACAAGGAAGAAATTGACAATTTACTGCCGAGGTGTGCATATATGTGAATACAGGGTATACGCGAGTATCAGTTGCATATATATTTACAGGGTACAATTGCCAACTACAATTGGCGAAAAGAATCGTAAATGTTTTGCTTTATTGGGTTTTCGGGTTTACCTTTCGCGCTCCTCCTCCGAGTAGATGTCGCGCGGATCGCGCAGTCTGCCCGGATAATGATCGGGCGGCAGGGGGCTGAGATCGCGACGTCTTTGGCCGCCGCCGCCGCCGTAACGACGCATCTCATCGAGGACGAGACCGTGACGCTCCGCCTCGATGAACTCCTGCTCCCGTTCGTAGGCATCGACCAGGTCGCGTTTGTCGCGCACATGTCGTCCGGGACGGTCCACAGCTTCCAGCGAACGCTCCCGACTGCCGTACGGCATGGTCATGGCCATGTCCAGATCGCGACCAACGCCAACAACGCTATATGGTTTTTTGCCTCCGCCCTCTTCCTCCTCCTGGCGACGCATCTTCTCGCGTGCTAAGCGCTCACGCTCCCGTTGTCGCTCTTGGCAACGGGCCAATGCCTCGGCACGCTCCTTATCCCTGGCTGCCTCCCGCTCGGCGCGCTCACGTTCGCGCTCACGTCGATCCCGCTCGCGTTCGCGCAGCGATAGATCATCGTGCCGCTGCAGCTTGTGCTCGTGCTGTCGCTGCCGTTCGTGCTCCCGCTCCAAGCGCTCGCGCTCCCTCTCGCGTTCGATGCGCTCCCTTTCCCGCTCTCGCTCCCGCTCGCGCTCCAGCGACGGCGTACGTCCGCGCGCCCTCGTCTGTATGATGATCTTCTCACGCGACATCAGCGTATGGTGCATCCGAGCAGCGGGCATACACTGCGGACCCAAGCCCAAGCTGCTGACAGAGCCGGGACTCTTCTGGCGCTTGCCCACATCCTGATGGATGCGTATCTTGGTGGTGGTCGTCGTGCTGGCCAGGCCCGTCGGCGACCGGCTGTTGCCCAATCGATGATGATCTCGCTCCCGCTCGCGATGCACACTGCGCAGCTTCTCGCGCTCTCGTTCGCGCTGCTCCTTGCTGGCGGCACGCATATGCTTGCGTTCCGCCAGCTTCTTCAGCTTGGCCTGCGTTGCCGGCGACAGGGCGCGATGTCCGTGGCCGCTGAGTGCGGCGGCCGCCCGCTTCTTGAGCCTGGCCTCCTTCAGCTTGCGCTTGATGTGATTGCGCTTCGCCACTAGCTTCTTCTGCACATGATCTCTGTCCCGGTCACGATCGCGATCCCGGTCACGTTTATCCCGTTTGCGACGCTCCTCGCCTGACGATGAGGGGCTGCCCGCTCGTCGCGAGCTCTTCTTCTTACGATGATGACGATGCTCCACAACTGCAACCCTCTGATGCGGATGTGGGTGCGGATGTGGATGCGGATGGCCGTGGCCATGATGGTCGCGTTCGCTGTCGGAGCTGCTGTACGAGCTGCTACCGCTCTCCGTCTCTGTGCTCGAGCTATCGCTGCTGGAATGCGTGTGCCGCGACTTTTTGTACCGACGCATTTGCTCCTTGGCCTTTTTTTCCATTTCCATTTAAAAGCACATGTGCGTTACACACACACACACACACACACACACACAGTCGAACACACTCGTTTTCCCGCGCCTTATCTGGTTTATGTGTCGTATGTGGCGTCGTTTATTTTACAATTTTCCAGCGACAATTTATCTGTCTATTTATTTTTCTAATTTAGATTTGCATTTTACACAATTTATCGATAAGTGTGCAGCATTCGCATCGATGTATTGGCAGTGTTGGCAGCGTTCGCCGCATTGGCAGCACTGGCACTCAGCCTGACAACAGACGGCGTGTAGACAAAACACAGATGGCGCTAATGCGACAGGTATAATTTAAATTTACAAATATAATTTAAAAATATACATACATCTTAACCTATCGCCAATCGCACAAGATGTGCAAAACTTGAAACTTGGAACATTACTGATCTGTACGCGCGTCAAAATGACAAAATTGGGGCGCTACATCCACTTGGAGGCTGCGATATCGATCAAATCGGTAATCGTACTTCGATAAAGCCACATATCTCCTACAATTTTAAAGCTACACTTACAAAGTTGGTAGGTTGTTGGCAATGTTCTTCAAAGATCAGAAGCGAAAATTGCGTGGCCACGCCCACACCTGCTTCCATTATCGCCAAAATCGATATCTGAAAACGTATACCAATAAACCCGCATATCTCCCACAATCCCGCAGAAAATTCACAAATTTCTACATCTACCGCCATTTAAAAGCCAAGCTTGGAAGGTAGATTACTAGGTACCTCCTTTAAAAGTCGCAATTTATTGACTGCACCTGTCATGTTGTGTGGCACCCGTTATCAGCTGGTATCTCTTATTGATATCAGAATATTTCCAACTTTTCTGTTTTCGGTTAGGTTTGCGTTACTTGATTTTGCACTGCTTGCGGACGCTCCACTAACGATTTGCAGTTATGTGCTGTCTTCTTTTCTTTTGCTTCTCACTTTTTGAGCATTTATTAAGCAGTTCAATTTAATTATGCGTAGCATAAGCAGCAAAATCATAAAAAAAAAATTCGAAAAAAAAAAACATTGGCGATAGTGCTGCATGGAATAATATTAATATTATCTCTGCCTTTTCGATTCTAGCCTAACAAATGCAATGGCGATGCATACAAAAATATAATAAAAAATCAATGAATTTGTTCTTTTTGTCAGTTTGAAATATATGTGTGTGTGTGTGTGTGTGTGTACATGTATACAACACACCTGTGTGTATGTGTACATATATATATTTGTTGTCGTATATTTGCATCATTCCATTACAATTATATTAAACTTAGTTTTGCTGTTTTTTCTTTGCTTATATCATAATTTAATATGCCGAGTGTGTGTGTGTGTGTGTTGGATGGTGTAGCGTTTTATTTTTGCCAGCGCCAGTGTGCACACACGGACAGGACAAAAATGTCAAATTGATCTACTTTAAAAAAAGCGTCACGTGTTCGCTAAAAATTAGACAAAATTCATTATACGACTACACATATGCATATCAATTACTTTTCCCTTTTATTTGCCAATTCTATGCGTGCGTGTTTTGCGGTAAAAAATAATAATATCCGCGCACGCATTTATATCAAGAGCATGCATGCACTCTGTTTGAATCGCGCTTAGCCACAATTAAAATACACAATACAACTACATGCATACATACATTGTGTGTATGTGTGTGTTTACCGTTATCATCAAAGTTATCTGTGTGTATGCATGTCCGTTTCGAATGGTTTTGCTTTGGCTTTTACAGTTATATCGAATTTCGAACCTAGCTCACTTATCCTATATTTATAAGGTGTGTTTTTGTCTCTTTCCTTTTTTCTTTTTATAACTTAAATTGCATTGGATTTTGTTATGCCTGCTTCTACTGCTACCATCATTTATTTGTTGCATTGGTTTTTTTTTTATTGCTTGTTCGGGTTTCGATTGTTTTTATTTTTTTTTTACATTTGTTAGTCTATCGAACAAAACATAATTTGAAACCTGTCTATGTGCGAAAGTCTTTGTTTGTTGTAAAAGCGTTTGTTTTGTATTTGAAACTTTTTTTTGTTTTATTTCTGTGAAACTTTATTACACATTGCATTATGTATATGTAATATAAACAAAAGAAAATAAAGTAAAATAAAATTAGGCCTGTCGAAAACGACAAACCGGAGCAGTAAAGCAGAGCTCACATCTATCTCTTTATAAAGAAAAATAAAAAACAGTCGAATGTTGTTTAATTTTTGTTATGCCAAAATTACAAGAAATTACAAAATTATAAAATGAGTTTCGTTCATCTCAAAACGATTGCACGGAAAAAAGAAAACCTTTTAGAACATATATTTTTCAATTTGCATACATATGTGTAGGCCGTAATGTATTGTGAACAAAATTACAACGTAATCATAATAGTATATATAAGCTTGCTTGGATTTTTTTCTTGTTTTCTGTTTTTTTTTTTATCTTGCACTGCGCTTTGCTGCTCTAATCGAATAAATTATGCTATGCTAGAAGTCGGCTACAAGGATTAATTTCCACTTAAATTGTAGATATATAATAAAAGGTATAAATTTTTTGCTAAACGAAGATCAACTATAAGTATACTTTACACAAAAAAAAAAACTATAATAAGAAATTAAAATAATTGATTTTCTCTCTCTCTCTCGTTACGACATAATTATACAACATACAAAAATAACGTATTCCGGCGGTTTGGCTATATATATATATATACGTATATATATACATGCACATACATACATATATATACTGATACATAACTTTCTATGTAAGAGGGGTGTATATGTTGTGTGTGTGTTTGTGTGTGTTTGTATGTGTCTGTGTGTGTTTTGTATGCTTTAACTGCTTGCTTGCCATTAACTAAATTGCTGTCAAGTTAAACTTCAGCCTAGTTCAAAAAGAAATCACCAAGCACTTGTAAATTGTACTCTGTAAACTCTTCTGCAACAAAATATTGTTGTTGTTGATCCTCTTTGCAGTGGCGACGCATTTATACTTTCTTGGCGACACCCACCCTGTTATTTGCTACCTGTTACCAGCTTTTATTACGTATGGTATCAAAGTATTTCGCAGTCGGTTACGCCCGACAGCATAGTTCTCTCTTGTGTTCTTCTAATTGTAGCTGTTGTGTGTATTTTCTTTATATGTATGGGTAGTAAATTGTTTACTTTTGTATATATATTTTAAAAAACAATCTTTTGTTTGTTGTTTGTGTTGTTTGTGTTGTGTTTGTTTGTTTGATTGTTTTTTTTTTTTTTAAAAACGATAGTTCTCATCGGCCATGTGTATGGCCCAAAGAAATTTGGTTCTTTGCGTTTTGTTAAAGATCTTCTCAATCGGCACGCCGTTCTTTTTACACCTGCAAAGCATAATTGATTAATAAATATATATAAATATATATATGGAGATTATCAAATTGATATTACCAGGCAACCGATATGCGTGGATCGAGATAATTTAGTTTGGATGTGCTCAGCGCAATGGTCTTATTCTCGTCTCTATCAGTCTCTTGTAGTTCCAATTTCTTCAGTTGATCCTTCAAGCGCTCCAATTGTTTGGCCTTCTTATCGGCATTCACTTTCTCCTTGACCGAGCCGCGCTTGGCTGCTTTCTTTAAATCCTGTATTACGAATAATAACATCGATATAAATTTTATTACCAAATAACACAATGCAAACAACGTAAACGGTTACCTTTCACATAAGGTGGGCAATGCAGCTGATGTGATTTTTGTTCACAGCTGCTAGCGATGACATGGCAATTTAATAATTACACTTAATTGCTACAATCTTTAATTACAACTATGCATATAAAATATAGAGTTGCATAAATTATTCATTTTATTGTGATCAAACCGAAAGCTCTTCTACATCTTCAAATGAAAAAAAATCCAATTCCATTCGGCAAACAAAAAATGTTTTGTTTCTCATCTGGGAATGTTTTAAAGTGCTATTAATTTCCAACTATTTAACTAGACAACTTCACTACTATTCCATTGCTATTATAGTGATAAATTAAAATTATTTAATAAAAATAATAAAATTAAGGAATTCAATTTGTTTTGTTAATAAATTGTATAGCTATTCCAACAAATGGGGAGCGATGAATGATAGCCTGCCAGAAGTTACAACCAAAGCCACCAACTTACATGATATTCGGCCTCGCAGTCATCAATGTTGTCGCGCTTGGCGCGTATCTTCTCCTTCAGATTATCCATTGACTTCTGGTGTCCCTTGGGCACCGATCGCTGATGGTTACAGAGTATGGCGACGGCCCGGTTGGCCCGATTATAGGCGAGCAGTTTCTCGGCAACGGTTGCACTCCCATCCGTGAGCAGATCCAATTGGCTTTGCAGTGTCTTCGATGCGTTATATGTGCGAAATACTTTAGCCGTGAGTCCTGCGAATACAGCAAACAAAATAAATGAATATTCGATTAAATGTATTATGGATTATTATGCATACCTTCCATCAACTCTTTGAGATGCTCGTTTAGCACTTGGGTGTTGAGACGATCGAAGAGATCGTCGCCCTCCTTCTTGTTCTCCATGAAGAGTTCGAGATTCTTGAAGACGCGCTTCTCGACCTCGACTTCGTTGTAATAGCGAATGGAATCCTTGCCAGGAAAATCGAATACGACTACATTCTCCTTGCAGTTGAGCTCCTTGTGCAGCTGGACATGCTCGACGCGCAGCGAACAGCAGCCGACGGTATCCGCCTGATCCTCGTCCTTCTCATTTCCCGCTCTCAGCGCCAGCTTATCGATAAAGTAGAGGGCAACAGCCCGTTGCCGGACACGCATTTCCTTCGACTTCCATTCGTCGCGATATGTAGCGCGTATCTTGTCGATGACCTTGTCGAGCCGGCGGGCTGTCTCGTACTTGATGTGATCCTTTTCGCCCTTAAGCTTTGACGATGGATTCAGCATTATGTACTTGACCTGTCCCTGCACATTCTCCGTCCAGGAGGCCAGCCAGGTGACAGTGTTGTCGTGACGCACCTCCTTCCAACGTCCGCCCATCGGCGGTTGTGGTACCTTGGACTGTTTGCCACAATTGATTGAGACATCGGCGGCAGCAATGCGACGCTTAATCATGCCCATTTTGGGATGCTCGCCACGACCACGAAATAGACCGGGTGGCTCCAAGCGGAAATTACCGATCTTCTCCTTATGGCCGTCAATCATACAGAAACCGTATTCCTTGACTAACGCCTCGTTCTCATTCTTTTTGAGGAGTTTCTCCTCTTTGGTGGCCGCTTTTCGTTTCTCCGATTCGGCTTGGAAGAATTGAAACATTTCCTGGAAATTGCACTTGCGAAAATCTCTAATGATCTCCTTCTCCTTGACGGTCATTGTTTTGCGGAAATCCTTAAAGAAATTAGTATTGAATACATCCTTGGTGCAGTAATCATGATTCAGCATCTTGGCATAGAATGTTGCCGCCTCCTCCGTCTCTTCGCTCAGCTCCAACGGTTTGCCATCGTAGAAGAATCGCACATTTTGCGGCACACGTTCGTAGGGCGGCGCAAAGACGGGTCCCTTGTGCTCCAGTGTTGTCCATTTGACGCCATCGTCTCGCCTCTTCTCCTCCCACCTGGACAATGACAATGACAATGATGATGCGTCAAAAATACGTTTAATTTTTGTTGTCGATTTTCGTTTGCTGTTCTTATTTGGATTATTACTAATACCAATGGTCGAAATTGCTGTTGCTGCGTTTCGTTGCTGATGCTTGATAAATAGAACGTTTAGTTCACGTTTAGCAATCAGCAACGACAGCAACAGCGACATTTGATTCTCTGCCTCTGCCTTGCTTTCTTTTATTATATTATTTCTATTATTTTGTTATTTGTCAATCATGCATTACGCAAATATGCCAGCCAGCAAACATAACCTCAAATTAGATTGTTGTGTGCACAGCTGACGCCCGCGTGCCCCGGCGAATGGCCAAAAATCAACAAAGAAGAAGAAGAAGAAGAAAAAAAAAAAAAGCATTGCTCACTACTCATTTCGATGTCGTCGTCTGCCAAATGTGACTTTCAAAAATATAGGTCAGTGACATTCAGACTTAATACACACATACAGTGACAGAAGCAGACACACACACACACACACACACACACACACACACACACACACACACACATAAATATATGCAGATATGCACAATTACTTGTTTTGCTTATTATTAAAAATATCGTCGTTTAGCAATACGTCGTCAATACTTTTCGATTTTCTAAAGCTTTAAAATATGCATTAAAATATTTAAATTTTAAACTTAACTTAAATAATAAACTTTTTTTTTGTGTAGCAAGAAACAAATTCTAATTCGAATTACAAAGTATTTCGAGTTGGGGTTATAAGAACTTCCGAGTATTTAGTCAGACATGGGAAGACATTTGAGTTTCGATATCGAATTATGTATAATTTCAAGTTCGAATTGTAATGCAATTTGAGTTTCGAGTTTATGACGAATTTCGAATTTGGAGTTATAAATGAATTCGAATTTTGTATTCGAGTTATGAGTTAATTCGAATTTCCAGTTCGAGTTATAAAGAAATTCAAGTTTTAAATTATAAAGAACTTCGAGACAATATTATATATGTTATATTGTCGATGGCACTCGAGTTTCGCGAGACGTTCGAATTAATTTGTTCATTAGATTTTATTCTTATTATTATATTTAAATAGTAGTCATTTACCATCGCCACACTTCCTCCTCTTCGTCCTTTTTGATTTTGCGCGAATGTTTGGTGGGTGAAGCGTGCTCCGCTTTGATCTCATGCTCCTGCAATGGAATCGAACGAATGGAACAAGAAGAGTTGAATGATTCGGCATTTATTTTGCTGCTCATCATTTTTTTTGGTTTACCTTTTTAACCTTTTTCTTTTTGGACTTGAAGTTGCTGCCGTAGTCATCATCGTGCTCCTTCTTGAGTCGCTTCTTCTTGTTTTTCTTCTCCTTCTCTTTGTCCTTGTCCTTATCCTTTTCCTTTATCTCCTTCTTGATCTTTTTACGCGCCAGCAAGGGAATGTCATCATCATCGTCGTCATCTAAGCCACGCATCAATTCATCGACCGGTTCCTGTTTCCGCTTACGCATTGCCAATGGCACATCTTCATCATCATCGTTATCGTTGTTATTGCGACCATCATCGTCATCATCATCATCATCGTTCAAGGCGCTATCTTCCTCCACATAGCTGGCCTCCTCCTCCCGCTTGGAAACAACAAACGAAGGCTCGTCGGATCGAAACTGGGACAAGGAGTAATCACACGAGCTCGGTTGCGATAAATCAAAGTTCTCTCTCGACTCCTCCTCCTTTTTGACATCCATGATGTGCTCCTCGTAGCCATTCTTATAGCCATTACATGCAGCCTGCTGTTTTTGTTGCTGCTGCAACTGAAGTTGTTGGTGCAACTGGAGTTGTTGCTGTTGCAGTTGCAGCTGCAATTGTTGCTGTTGCTGCTGCTGCTGTTGTTGCAGTTGCAATTGTTGCTGCTGCTGTTGTTGCAGTTGCAATTGTTCCTGCTGCTGTTGTTGCAGTTGCAATTGTTGGTGCTGCTGTTGGTATTGGAGTTGCAGTGGATCATCGACATGTTGTTGATGTTGATGATGATGATGTTCATTTGGGTGTGGCTGCTGTTGTGCAACTGGCTCTGGCTTAACGAAGACACCATCGTAGCTGGGATCTTTCGTTGCTGCTGCTGAGGAGGAGCCTCCATGTCGAGAACTCGAGCTGGAATGTTTGCTTTTCGATGATGAGGAGGAGCTTTTGTGGCGCGAGGAGCTCGATGATGATGAGGATTTGTGCTTGTCCCGACTGCTGCGATGATCCTTGCTCTCACGACGCTCCTTATCCTTGGAAGATGAGCGATTGCCGCTGCTGCTACTGCTCTTGTGATGATGGCTCGATGATGATGATGATGATGAAGACTTGTGCTTGTTGTCCTTATCGCGATGAGTGGACGAGGATGATGATGATGAACTTCGGTCCTTATCCCGATGCTTGCCACTTGAGGAGCTGCTGCTGCTCTTATGTTTATCCTTGTCCTTATCCCTGCAAAATGTAAAGATAAGAAAATGAAGAGAAAATCGAGAAGAGAGAGGCGAGAGAGAATATTTACCGACTACTGCTGCTACTTTTATGTTCACGGGTTGAGCTGGAACTGGAACTGGAGCTTTTGTGATCGCCCCCTCTGTCCTTATCACGATGCTTATCCTTGCTGGATGATTTATGTTTACTGCTGCTGCTGCTGTTGTTGCTGCTATGATGATGGTGATGGTGTCCATTTGTAGTTATTACACCATTCCATTGAACTTCGCAAGTGCCGCCATTTTGCACGTGTAAATTCTGCAAGTAAAGCTAATTTGAGAATGGATCATAAAAAATACATACACATACACATGCAGAGACATATGCTTGTATGTATGCATGTAAATTTTACACATCTCTAATTGACATTTATGCATGCGTGCATGCATGTGTGAGTTTGTGCATGTAGTTGTAACTGTAAAACAATATGAAGCATTCATCACTGACTACCTGTGTGATCGCATGTGCATGTGTATGTGTGTGACACATTTAAGTAGCAACTCTGCACAAGTCAATTGTCAATGATTTGTACAAAACAGCTACGTATTCGTATATACATATGTGTGTGTGTGTTTTATATGTAATTGAAACATAGACAGACACACACACACCACACCACCACCACGTGGTGAAAAATCAACCCTAACAATATTTGAAATGTATTATATATATATATATACATATGGGCAAGAAGAAGATACATATGATGACAACTGTAGACAATAGGAGGGAGGGGATGGGGTAATGACCGACGTTTACTCTCTGTTGTTGTTGTGCATAATTTTCAACGTGTGAACGGTGTAAAAACAGCAGATCAAGGCTGTTATTATTATTTTTTTTTGCTGCTGCGTACATATGCATATATAAGTATGTAGGTAGATATGTATGTATGTGAGTAGAAATGTACGTACACACATGTGATTACTTCGGCAAGCTGCGCAGTGTGACCAATTCGTACGATCAATAAAATATCGCACTTCCAAAAATACTACAACATAATCCAGACGAAATATAATCGAAAACTAAACATCATTGGTACTTCATACATGAAGGAAAACGTGAACGATTTTCGACAGACATAATAATTGCACTGACAGAGAGAGATCTGTGTTGGATTGTGTGTGCCAATCAGAAAGATTAAAATATGAACCATTTTGAGCAATCAACAACAACCAGGCAGGCAAGCAAGCAACAGCAAAAATGCACGCAAAATACCAGCTAGTATTTAGAGCAGCGAATAATCGGTCACACTGTGCTAAATACACATTGTCGGCCTGCCGTCTCTTGTCTGCCTCTGTCGCTACCGTGTCTCTGCCTATGCCTACTACTACTTGCATGCATTGTCGCCATTTTCGTAAATTACCAAAGGCCTTTTACTCTTTTATTGCAATGAGACTGCGACGCATGATTTGGGCGCAGGTCTATCAACACTTGCACTGACGACTACTTTTCCTTTGGCTGCTACTTTTACTTGCCAGCGGAACTTATGCATTTCATTTCAAATTAACATGTTTGCACCGTGTTTCGTCAATGCACTTGCAGACACAGACGGACACACAACAGAGATGAAAAATTACATAAAATATATTTGTGTCGCAAAATTACTTACATTTTCTGTAGCCACATCCCCACTCATTTTGCACAATTTCTCAATAGGCAGTGCGGCGCTCTCGGCTTTTTTCCCCAACTTCACTTTTTTCTTTCTTTTTCTTTTTTTCTTGCTTAAATACACTTTTCTATATATTGTCGTTTAATATATACACATATATATGTATATATATATTAATATATATGTACGTTAGTAGTAGACGTTAGACTCGATTGCTAGTAGTATTTGTGCTTGAGCATTTATTGCAAGATACACAAGATATTTTTTTTTTTTTCAAAAGTTCCTAATATATTAACACTTAGAAAAATAGTCTTTCCCTTTTACAACAGCGCGCAGCGGCCACGCGAACACGTTCGTACGGAATCTACTTCGAACTGTATGCGGCTCTAGAGATGTACACTCCGCACAACTCGATAGTTTTCGCGAGAAGCGAGCGAACAACAATTACATCGATAAGTGTCGCTGTATAAAGATGATATTTTAGTATTTTTGTTGTTGTTCTTCTTCGGTTTTTTTGCTTGTAAACGTTTAGGTGCACACTTTCTCACATTTATACACACATGCATGTATTCAGAAATTATACATATAGCATAATATATAACAGATAGCATTTTTGATTTTGCTTGGCTAATAGTTTATGTGTTCATTCGAAAAAAGCGAAGTGCAAAACAGCAGCAACTGTGATCATGGCCACAACTGGCGTCATTCACACCACACTTAACACGGCAACGGGAAATGGAACAGGAACGGGAATGGTAACAGGAACGGTAACGACATTGCAAACAATCAGCAATGTACTCACTGTCAGCGCCCTACACTCGAATAATAGCGTGAACATCTCTAACAACAACAATAACATCAATGTCAACAGCAATAGTAGCAGCAGCAGCAACAACAACAACAGCAGCAGCAGCAGCAGTACCATTGTAAACAACGATGGCAACACTGGCACAGCGACAGATGGCGGCGATGCCGTTAAGCCAATGTATCCACGTCTATTTAATGAGATTGTGCTGACGTTGGAGAACAGTTTGATACCGGAGGAGAAAATCGATGTGACCCCATCCAGTTTGGATGGGCTCGATCATGAGACGGAAAAGGATTTGCGCATTCTTGGCTGTGAGCTAATCCAAACGGCTGGCATTCTGCTACGTCTGCCCCAAGTGGCAATGGCCACCGGCCAGGTACTCTTCCAGCGATTCTTCTACTCGAAGAGCTTTGTGCGTCACAACATGGAAACGGTGGCCATGAGTTGTGTTTGCCTTGCCTCCAAAATTGAGGAGGCACCGCGTCGCATCCGTGACGTCATCAATGTCTTCCATCATATCAAGCAAGTGCGCGCCCAAAAGTGAGTATTCCATCTTGATATTCTCTCTTTTTTCTTTTCCTTTTATATACTCTGTTATCGAAGGTTATCAAGAAGCAAGAGTATATTGCTAATTGAGGCTACCAAATCGATAAAAATCGATCATTTAAAATCGAGGAAACTGCTTATCCTCCTACAATTTCAAAGCTACACTCACCAATTTTCGTTGGTTGGCTGTGTCTTTCAAAGATCGGCATTGGCCTACCCCAAAATGGGAATGACTATATCTTCGGCAGTTTTTGCATTAGAGCCTTTAAGTACCAATATCAAAATTGGAAAGTAGCTTGCTGGTCGGCAGATAAATTTTCAGACCACGCCCACAAATCTTAAATGGCTATATCTTCCTCAATTCTTAAGCTGCAGTCACAAAATTTTACGAATATGTTATTAGTAATTCTGTTGGAATTTCGTTTAGATCCAAGCGCACAGTTTTACAGCGTATATAAACAAGATAACGATATTGTGCAGGAATTACAATTTTATTAGTCGACGACGCGACGCATTCGGCAGTCAAAAACGGAGTGTGTACAGAACTATTGAGAGACTAATTAATAACTGTATATGCGAAGGGACGGACAAAGTAAAACTTGGGATAAGCTAATCGAGGGTTGCCAGATTGTTACATTGCAAACATTTGCAACAAATTCCCTTTAAAGATCGATACAAAAATTGGCCAGCCACGCCCATTCCGGATTCCAAAATCGATATACCTGATGTTGTAAATCTCTCACAATCTGAAAGGTAAAGTGATAAAATCTTAACCGTATATTGCTAATAACACAATATAGACAAACTTGGGGGCAACTTTGTGGGGAACCTTCTTCAAAGATAGGTATCTCCAGGCTACACCCATCAATATATTACCCATTGGAATTATCTATTGGTATCAAAAGATTTTCGCAGAAGAAGTTCACAATTGTTTTATTTTGGTTGCTGTTGACATTGTAGAGAAATCGCATCGATGGTGCTGGATCAATACTACACGAACCTGAAGACGCAGGTGATTAAGGCGGAGCGTCGCGTACTAAATGAACTGGGCTTCTGTGTGCACGTGAAGCATCCGCACAAGCTGATCGTGATGTATTTGCAGGTGTTGCAGTACGAGAAGCACGAGAAACTGATGCAGATGGCCTGGAACTTTATGAATGATTCGCTGCGTACGGACGTCTTTATGCGTTATACGCCGGAGGCGATTGCCTGCGCCTGCATCTATTTGAGTGCACGCAAATTGAATATATCGCTGCCACATAGTCCGCCCTGGTTTGGCATATTCCGAGTGCCGATGGCAAACATCACCGACATCTGTTACCGCATCATGGAGCTGTATACGCGTGCCAAACCGATGGTCGACAAACTGGAGGCATCTGTCGAGGAGCTGAAGAAGCGCTATATGGATGCAAGGAACAAGACCAAGGAGGCGAATACACCGCCCGCCGTCATCACTGTCGATCGGAATAATGGCTCGCACAATGCCTGGGGCGGTTTCATACAGCGTGCCATTCCACTGCCCGCGGAAAAATCACCCAAGAAGGATTCACGCTCTCGCACCCGTTCTCGTTCCCGTTCACGAACGCTGTCGCGAACGCCGCGTTCGCATTCGCGCAGCCGATCGGCGAGTCGGGAGCGCAGCAAAAAATCGCATCGCGATCGAGACAGGGACAGGGATCGGGATCGTGACAGGGATCGGGAACGGGAGCGTGAACGTGAACGTGATCGTGAACGGGACAGAAGTCGCTCCTCGCGTTCCCGTTCACGTTCGGCGCCTAAGCACAAAAAGAAATCACGACACTATTCGCGCTCCCCGACGCGCTCCAGTTCGCCGCACAGCAAACACCGCAAGAGGTAAAATTCAAATCCACTTTGATGATCCTACTTGTCCACTGTAATCACGTAATCAATCCAATCCTTGCCCTGAATCTGTTCAAAATGGGGAGTTGATTTAATCTGTCCATTCGTCTGTTTGTTTGACTGTCCGTCCGATCTCAGAGATTTTGGGAACTAGAGAGTTCAAATTGCAAATTTAGCTTCTCGTATTTATTTCATTTTTATCAAGCGAATATCGATATTTTTATTTTTATGTTTTTTTTTAGTTTGATTACGCTGATGAATTTCAAAGATATAACTTTGCAATTTGGGTTTGATATGTTTGTAAATTATTTTGTCGACTTCATCAAGATTGGTTGAAGAAAATTTGATATTCATGTTTATCTGAGAGGAATACGCTTAGGTTAATCGATAATCGATAGCAATAAAAGCTAGACCTTCACATTATATTGATCACTTTCACATTAACGCTTTTACTTGTTTTCTGTTTTTGATTGATTTGCTAATTTGTTTGTTTATAGCATAAATAGTTATATACAACTTAAATTCAATGTTATATTTGATTTCATTGGGCAGGAAATCTTCGAGAGAACGCTCCGATTACTATATAAAAAAGGATCGTTCCAACAATACGACGGGTAGCAACAACATTAGCGATAACGATAAATACCGGAACTCCGGCTCCAATTCTGGCAAGTCTCGCTACTCCTCAAACCGTAACAGTGGAGGAGGCGGAGGCGGAGGTGGTGGTGGTGGCGGAGGAGGAGGAGGTGGAGGTGGTGTAGGAGGTGGCCGTGGTGGACACAAGCATCGCGATAACATCAACGAACGTTCCAGAGATCGGAAACGATAATCAACACTTTATATATATATAGATACTACTGATGTACCGGGGAATTGTTTTTTTTTTTTTTAATAATTGATATATTTATTTCGATTTCGAAATAGTGGGGAAACTGCTATTGATACTTCAAATACAACATTGTAAAAATGAAAGGATATAAATTGATGAATCGAATAAATGTGCAATTCCATAAATGGAGCAGAGTAATTTTAATTTTAGAATACAATAAAAATAATATAAGATAAATACCCGGTTTGATAATTTTAATTTTGTTTTTCCGACAATTTGTATATTTATTTTATGTTTACTGTTTAGATGCATATAAATCATAAGCCAATTAAGTACGATGCAGATAGCGCAGATACACAGCAAATAAAGTTCACACCATCTGTCGAGCGGCCTGCAATTAGTAGATAGTAGCACAGGCAGCATCGTAAATAAGATAATTTAAGACATGGTATCTGTACACGCATAGATAACTATTGATTGTTTAGGTCAACCAGCAAATAGCATAACTAGTCCTATGCAAACATTATCGTCTAAAAATTGTATATAAACCATGCATTTTTCTTCAATAAAGTGTGTGTCTTTTAGAGTCTTAGTATATTCATACAAGTTTATTTCGTAAGTCCAATTAGTTACAAGTGCTAGTTGCGACGCCTTTTAGTAGTCAGTTTATGTGCTGACTGATTCCCTTAAAATATACACAAACAGCAAACAACAAATTATTAAAATGCACGCTGAACTTTAAGCCAAGCAAGTCGTACATTTTAGCCTTCGGTCTCATCTTCGTCATCCAAGCGAAAACTTTCGTAATCGTGGCTGCACTGCTTATTGATGGCATCCGTGTAGTTGTCACAACTGGCTGCATTGTACGTAATCAGTCGATTTGTTTTATTAAGGAAAACCACAGATTTAAATAATATATTCCAAATTTTTCAACTATATTTTAAGTATTTTAAACATTTCCCAAAACATAGGTGTGCATAGGTTCTATTATTGTGACCACAGCTGTGTGTGTTTTCCATGCAAATCGATGTCGGACGTTGTTTGGCTAAATAAATCACTTAAAAATTGTTGCGAAATTTATTAGAATATTTGCCAATTTTGGATTTGATATCAACTCGAATGCAGGTTTATTTATAAGTTATTGTGAATCGCACCAAATAAGCAGGAGTTGGATCGCATTTTTGACCATAAACGGTCTGTGTTTGACGTATTTAATAAACGATCTACATATTGGTACTTAGGCAATAATTTATATCATGATCAAGATCAGTAGCAGGAGCAAGAGCATTAGCTCTCATATCCTTGGCGCATCATTTTGAAGATGAGCTCCTCCTGATCTGAGCTCTGCGTAGTGAATATATCGACATAGCAGCTCATTCAGCACAATACATATCTACACTGTTATAGTGTAGGAAAGCAGCGAGATTTGCGGATGGTGCAGCGATATGTCCCGAAACTCGGGCGTAAAGCTCAGTATGAAGAAGCTAAAGATTGTCGCAATAATCCATTCCGAGATGGTGCTAATCACATGATAATACCAGCCACCGTCCGACGGATACCTGCAAAATAGGGAAAATCAATTGATGTATGTACAATGTCAAAGAAAACATGATTCACTTACCACTTTCGTGGATTTTGGCCATTGAAAAGAATGTGGGACATGACGCCCGTCACGGCCAGCATTATGAACAATATTGTGCAGCAGACGGCCATCGTCAGACGAATGTGCGCGGTGATTCTGGTGCCAGCCATCGGGTATACCATGTACGTGATGAGAGCCTGCATCCAAAAGTATAGGGTGCCACAGCCAAAGCAACAGAACGCACCAATGAAATGCACAATACGCACATTCGTCTCCTGGAAGTTGCCCACAAAACTGATTCCCAAGCAGGAAAACATGCCAAACCAGAGCGCCAGCCGATTGTGGCGTAGCACAGCGGCATCTAGGTCCGGATGATGTTCGTACAATTGCAACACATGACGATATCGCACATAAATTGTGATTCCCACTAGTAAGAGATAAATAGAACAATGTCTAGTGTCTATGGTGTAGGACCAAGAGATACCCTGGAGCAGACATGAATGAAATGCTGCTCCAATCCTAACATTGTTTTTGTTTGTTATATATAAATATTCCAACAACTGAATACTTATATAAAACTATATATACATAAGGCATATCAGTATTAGTTGGCATCAGCCAATATACCCCGCTCGCAATGAGTACAGGGCAATATGATAGTGCCGTGCTGTGGATAATTATCAATCTGTTTATGACTCACGCTCCAATATTTGAGTTTTGATCGGATTCTGGACGAAATGAGACTTGCAACTTACAGAGAACGCTGCCAATGTTAATAAGCTGACCGAAAATGCAGCTTTCCGGCGAATAGGCGGCCGCATCGCTTATGTACGGCACTGTGGGCACCACATGTCCCTCCAGCACGGCCACAATATAGCTGTAAATACGCCGCAAAATATGGAAAAGTTACAAAACCAAAAAACAAAAAAACAATAACTGCGTTTTCTTTTCTTTGTTTTCCTTTTAAGGACTTACGTGCCCAGGAATGTCACCTGAAAGATGAGAAAGGTGGCAACCGGCAATAAGTAAATATTCGACATAATGTCAACAGCGGAAAAAGAAATACGAAACAGAAACTATCAAATGCCAACTGTAAGTCAAGTATTGGCGACACAGAGATAAATTGCTTTGTTTGGGTTCTCTCCGCAGTGCTGCCAACTTGTTTTTTGAAAAGTGTCAAATCGATATAAAAAAACACGATTGCTGCCCATCTCTGATTGTATTTCACAAAGTCACATTTGAATTAGAGATTTTGATCTCAAAGCAAAACATTAATTAAATAAGGAATTGTTGAAAAACAGGTATGTAAGAAAAAGTAACATAAATATAAATTTACTCAATTAATAACGTGTGTGTGTGTGTGGACTGTAGACAAACTGGCCATGAATAACAGTGTTGTCGAAATCGACGGCTCCTTCTTGGAGGGTGGTGGTCAAGCACTGCGCAATGCACTCAGTCTGAGCGCAATTTTGAAGCGTCCGGTGCGTGTGGTTAAGATACGTGCCAATCGGCCGCAGCCGGGTCTCTCGCATCAGCATCTGCACGGCGTTAATCTGTTGCGCGATATTACCAATGCCAATGTGACTGGCAACCAATTGCGTTCCACAGAACTACAGTTTATGCCCACCACCATTTCTGGTGGTTCATTTAAAGTGGAAACTGGGACGGCTGCCAGTATTACGCTGATCTATCAGATGATTATGCCAGCCCTCCTATATGCCGATAAACCCTCACTCACCACGGCCGATGGGGGGACAAATGTGTCATTTTCACCGCAAGTGGAATATATGCAACAGGTGCTGCAACCGAATCTGAAACGTTTCGGGATTTGTTTCGATCTCAAGGTGCTCAAGCATGGCTTCTATCCGCGTGGCGATGGTCGCTGTGAGCTGGCAGTGGAACCGTTGCGATCGTTGAAAGCGGCCGAGCTAATTGATTTTGGTCGCTTCAAGGGATTTGATGGCATCGCATATTATTCCGGCCGACTGCCGAAAAGTGTTGGCGACGATATGCAGCATGCGGCCAAACGGGAAATACATCGTCTCTGGACGAATTACGATTGCACGATCGACGTGATCAAGTATGAGACGGCTAAACAGCGTGACAATAGCGGTGGCATTCATATAACGGCCCGAACCACAACCGATTGTGTTCTTGGCGCCGGCACTGTCGGCCAGAAGATCATAAAGGGTCATTTGATTGGACTGAATGCGGCCTGTGAGCTGTCCGGTTACATCAAGAACGAACTGTGCGTTGACGACCACATGCAGGATCAGCTCATCATCTATATGGCATTGGGCAGCGGCATTTCACGCATCCGCACCGGACCACTCACCAAGCACACACGTACCGCCATCTATGTGGCCGAACTGATGACTGGCGTCAAATTCAAAATTGATTACGACACATCCGGAGGGATTCTGCTCAGTTGCGAGGGTATCGGACATCGCAATGCTTACATCTAACATCTAATCAGACAAGCAATCCAAGTCTAAGGTATATCCAACATCTAAGTCATTGCCCAATCATAAATTCAATATGTATGTTTACGAAGTGTATATATTTGTCACGGAAATATACGCATTCATAATCTGTGTTGCACCGCCCTAGATGCGGCGGAATATAGCCAAGAAATGATCTCCCTTATTGCGCACCACCTTGGCGCCTTCCTCACTGCTCTGGTACAACTTCGGTGTAATCGGATCCGCTTTCTGCAATATGAAAATTGCATAGGTATTTGGTTATTTATGTTCAATTTTCGAATACTAGTGATCTCTACGGAAAAACTACGGCAATCCCGTAATACACTTCCTAGTTTGGCTGCATTTTCCCTAAGACTTTAGAGCTAGAGACTTTAAATTTGGAATAGACATTTGCGGTTAAAATAATAGTAGGGCGACTTTTCAAAGCATTTCATAAAATTATGACTCATTATTTTATGGTGATGAAATCGAGACCTACTCAAAATCCCCAATATGAAAGGAAACTGCAATTTGGCGAAAACAATAAATGTCTGGGAATGTTTGAAAATACTATTATTTTGCAAATACTAAAAGTAGTAGCAAAATACAACCAGCCATCATACCTAGTTTTTAGAAATATTATTTAGCCGCACGGACAACTGAGAAAACTTGACTTTATGGTGATAAACTTAAATAATAAATTAAATGACTTTAAGTTTGTTTGTTAATAAGTGTTAAGTTATGATACGTTTTAAAGTTTTCTTATCTTCAGTATTGATTGCTTGTATTTAAATAAAATTTTCATAGTTTTTTTTTTAAACTATATTTGATGTATTTTTAACATCTACCAAAATATATGTGTGCACTACTATTATTTTGATTATTGATCACCTGAACAAACTTCATAAAGATCTGATAAGAAATACGCATGTTATACTAGCCACAGCCATTAGAGAAATTCCATGCAAAAATCTTAGAGGCAAATTTGTATGGCGAAGTTGAGAGCTTATTCGACTGCAACGTTATCACTTGTTAGATTCGAAATGAGTGTGCCCCTTACGGTGTTGCATGCTAGAGTTAGTTTACTCACAGTTGCCTCGTCGCTGAGTCGTTCGTACAATGGATGCTGCGTCATGTGAGAGACAATCCACTTATGGAGATCCTCCACATCCGTCATTGTATATACGAGACCCTACGGCAAGAAAGAGTGACACAGTGGGTATTTGAAATACGATTGGGTCTAGTGACTTACCCCCGTGCGCAGCACATAGGCATATTCGGAGAGCAGGGACTGGTTGATGATGCGCCACTTGTGCTTGGCTCGCTTGAAATGCGGATCGGGATACAGAAAGAAAATTTTCTCCAGCTGACCCTTACGGAAATAGTTGGGCAAATATTTCATTGCATTGGTGCGAATGCAGGCGATATTCTGATAGGCTGCTGTCTCTGAATTCTTCAATCTTAAAGCCGCAATGCGATCGACAACATAGTCGGACACCTTGACGCGTATTTCCATGCCAATGGACAGCTTTTTGGGATACATTTCACCGAGGGTGACCAGAAAGCCGCCGTAGCCGCAGCCAATGTCTGCGAATTCGATTTGCTGCTCGTCGTTGACAATGCTCGGATACAGTGAGCGCCAGTCCACATCTTCTGGCCGGGCGGGACTGTGTAAGAAAATCCATTATATGCTTGTATTATTGATAAAATAGCTGCTCACTTATCAAAACTGTGATCCGCAATGGGGTTGGAGTGGGCCCGTTGGCGATAGAATCGTTTCTGAGGCAGTCCCGTTACCGCTGACGTTGTGGACAGCGCTTCGTGCTCCTTTTTGTTGGTCACCATTTAATTAATGAGCTCCGGGCTTGGAATTATTGCACTTAATAAACTATCAACAATTGGTTTGTCGGGCGAGCGTGCTCGACACATGCATTGTTATCGATGCTCACGAGAAGTATCGATAGCTACAAGACAAGGACAGTTTCAGATCGAAGAATCTAAGAAGCGAAAGAATTACCTAAAAAAAAATCCCAAAATACTAAATGGCATTTCTAAATTAGGAGTATACTCTCACACTTTTGGTTTGTTTACAAAATTTGAATAGTTAACTTATCAATCAGAAACGCCAAACTCCCAGTTTCTTATGGGTTAGGCCCCATATTAGTTTTATAAAAAATATGTCAAATTCATTATTTTGGTGCCGTCGTATAGCTGTTCACAAAATTCATACAGGTTAACAGTGACTAAATTGACCGTCAAAATTTCGCTATGAAAAATTTGGCGACCTTTTCATTATCGATAACTCTTTTTTCGATCTGTAAACAGTGCTGTATATGGAGTCTTTCAGCATCGATAATATTTTCGATCTGTAAACAGGCGTATATTGAGCAGTGGGCAGGTCCATTATTGCCGCTGCTTATCGCTGTGACCATATCGATTGTTTTGCAACCCCGAGTTGCCATCTCTAACGCATTGTGTATGCATTACGCATTTGCGAAATTTACCAGAGATACGTACTTCCTTTTTAAAGTGAATTTAAAGACACTTTCTGTGGGCTGTGCCTGTGCTGAAACGATTAACAATCGTGGCCGGGCAAGCGAGCCACACCAGAGCTCCCATGGCCATGTACGCCACCAACAATGGCAGCACAAATAAGGCGCCAAATAGGTAAGTCGCGAGCACAAATTTTGTGCAGTGTGTACAATTTGTGTATGCATGTATGTGTGTGCGTGTGTGTGTGTGTGTATATATTTCTGTGTATGCATAATGTTTGTGTGTTGTGTTCTATTTGCAGCAATGCAACAACGATGTTTGACAACACAATAACCGTAACGCCAATCAAAATGGAGCTCAGCGATGCTCTGGCCAAGCCGACGGGAGCTGGAGCAACGCCGTCGCTGCGTCGGCCAAATGCCGTTATTGTCACCACACAGCAGCTGGCAATGCCCAATGCAATGCACTCGCTGACAAACAGCAGCAACAATAGCAACAACAGCGGCAGCAGCACTGGCAGTGGGAGTGGCAGCAGCAACTCTAGTGCCATCTATACGGGCATCAGTGTGACATCCATGTCAACAGTGGCGACGGCGGCATCGGCGCCCAAGGAGAAGGCAACCAAAGCGACCAGAGTTCAAGTGGCACGCAAACCGCCGCCGACCATTGACAACTTTTGGCCAAACATATTGGGCGAGGTGAACGGGATTGGTCAGGTGGATGCCAAACATCAGGTATTACCACTGGCGCGCATCAAGAAAATCATGAAACTAGACGAGAATGCCAAAATGATAGCTGGCGAGGCGCCGCTGCTGTTTGCGAAAGCCTGCGAATATTTCATCCAGGAGCTGACGATGCGCGCCTGGGTCCACACCGAGGAGAGTCGTCGTCGCACGTTGCAACGTTCGGATATTGCTCAGGCGATTGCCAACTATGATCAATTTGACTTCCTTATCGATATTGTGCCGCGCGAGGAGATCAAACCGTCGACATCATCAACGCAGAAAACCAAAGAGCCATCCAACTCAGGTGTGACAACGACATCCTCGTCGAATGCTGCTGCTCCTGCTAATGCTGGTGCTTCCGTTGGCAACGCTGTTGCTGTGCCGACAGCAACTGCTGTTGTTAGCAATACCAACCTGAACAACATCAACAACATTAGCAACAACATCAACAACATGTCCAGCGTCAATTTTACAACGAACAATCTATTAGCTGGCGCCAATGTACCTGCTGCTGCTGCTGCTGCCGCCGCTGCTGCAACTGGCCTCAAGCTGGATGCGGCAACGGCCGAGGTGCTCGGCTTTGGCACCGTCACACCGGATCTGTTTGCGGCAGCCCAAGTCGCTAGTAGTAATCACCAGCAGCTGCAGCAGCTCACCGCCCAACAGCAGCATCATCAGCCGCAGCAATTGCAGATCATACAGCAGGGAGCCGGTGGCCAGCAATTGCAGTATTTTATTGCCCTGCCTAACCAACAGCCCACTCAGCTAGTGCAGCAAATCCATCAACATCAGCAGCAACAACATCAGCAACAGCAACAGCTTGGTTTAAATATTGTTGCACAGCAGCCGACACAGCAGCTAATCCTCACCGCTGGACCCAATGGCCAGTTGACAGCGACGCCGGCGCCGACAACAGCGCAACAGCAGCAAACAGCGCTGCTTCAGAATCTGGCACAGCAACATCAGCAACAACAACAACAGCAACAGCAGCAGCAGCAGCAACAACAACAGCAGCAAATCCAACTGATCCAGCAGGTTGTCACACCTAACGGCGAGCTGACCAATGTGCCCGTAAGTAATTGTTCTTGAAGTGGGACAGACAACTGAATGGTAATCTTTATACGAACAATTCAATGAGATCTGTTAGACTGTTAGAGAAATGCCAGAAAGTGAAAGACAAGACCCAATTGTTTATTGGAGTAGATGATAATCCAGACTCGCCCAACACGCTGTGATCGACCGTTAGAGGTGTATTTTATCAGGCTGGCATGAAGCAAGGATCTCATGCTAAGCAGAAAATCCGACTTTCATCACCTGCCTTGGCGAGAGACTTACGAACATATTTCGTAGGCTGAGCTTCTCTTTTAGCTGGGGAGCCATCGGGGACATTAACTTGAACTGCCCTTTTCCGACTTTGAAGTCTCTGAGATCGGCGTGGCTATACCAATACTAGGCTAGAGCATAATAATATTTATACAAATTTTGTACTAATTAAAAAATGAAATATTTGATTGCAGATTGCGATAAATGCGAATCAGTTGCATTTGCTGCGTCTGCAGATGCAACAGCAGCAACAACAGCAGCAGCAGCAAGTTGCTGCAGTGCAAGCGGCGGCAGCAGCAGCGGCAGCAGCTGCGCAACAGCAGCAGCAACAGCAGCAAGTGATTATCCCAACGCAATTGTTAACCGCACAGCAGATATTGCAATTGGGCGGCACGCCAACAAATGCAACAACTGTGACACAGCAGCAGATGCAACTGCACCAACAACAACATCAGCAGCAGCAGCAGCAGCATCAACAGCAACAGCAGCAACATCATCATCATCAGCATATACACATTACCACCAACCCAAATCCAAATGGCAGCAATGCCAACAACACAATCAGCAGCAGCAGCAGCAGCAACAACAATCACAACAACGGCAACAACAGCAACACATCGTCCATATTCATAAACACGGCGTCGAACGCCCAAGTTGCGACGCAGGCTCAACAACAACAATCGCAGGGTATTGCAACATTAGGCAACGATCGCAGCTTCCGGTAAAATCCACAATCTTCAAAGCCACAATAAGCTAGAGGCGAAACTGCAAACGATATAAAAATACACACACACACACACACACAAACACACATCTAAGCATAAGCATACATCTAGTAATTGTAAGTTGAAAAGTGTTTAGTCGTAGTATTTAATTTAAGTCCAACCACAACAACAACAACAACAACAATTTGGCCATTTAGCAATCATATCGATAATAGCATCGGGAGGCAATTTGGTTTTTTGTTTTTTGTTTTTTTTGGCACTTTAGCTGCCATTCAGCTCGTACTAATTGTATATTATTGCAGATTTAATTTAGTTAACCCATTTAGTCGTCTAAGTCACTTGTATAATATAAATAATAGCAGCAACACATAAGCCACATTTAATGGCCAAATACATTTGTACTCGAATTAGTGCAGCGAAACAGAGAATGCTCAAAAGCAGCATCGAATTGTATCTGTAATCTGTATGCTTGTACAGTGATCGCTCGATATTGAATAGTGCAAACAAATTCATTTTTTTACCTTTATCGTTTCGCCTTGTGTAATTGTTGTTGACTGCATTCAATTGTCCCATAAATGATGTACACAATTTTTTGTATATTTTTAAAAATTTACATTTTTCTATTTAAGAAAAAAACCCAATTTGAGCACTTAGTATTTTGATACCCGTGCAGATGGTATTCGAATTTTGAAGTGAAGTATAAGTATTCTTGATCGGCATCTCGAGCTGAGTCCGTCTGTCCATCAATCCGTTTAACTATATATGAACTCAGTCAGTTTGAAAGCTATCTTGATGAGACTTGGCACGTATCCGTCCTTACGCTGCAGGCAGTAGATGCGTCGGAGTCGGCCGGGTCGGATTACCATATATCATATAGCTGCTATAGAAGCAATTGGTCGAGTGATGATTTGCTTGCCACCAGGCTATCTGAATTGAAGTCTCTCTCCTTGCGTATGATTATGCTCCTAATAAAACATCAGCATCATCCACATCGGACCACTATATTTCAGCTCATATAGCTTTCAACGGACAACAGTCGGTTCGAGTTTCTTTCATTTGTAGTGCAATTCGGTTTTCGGCTTCGAGCTTGTTTCGTTTACATTAATTAAATATTTAATTAGAATACCCTCTGAAAACACACAGGAAAACAGTTTCTAGTAACTGAACGATCGCTGTAAATAGGTATTTGTAATTTGTATGGTTTCCTTGCTTATTGTACATATCATATCAAAAGTTGAAGAAATGTTTTTTAAACCACCCTCGATTAGCATTCCCTGATATTTGCATACTGAGCTGCAGGTTTCACATCCAACTTTTAACAATTAACATAAACAATAGAAAATTACCACCCACAAAGAAAACTAAAAAATAAAATATAAGATCCATATACATATGTGTACTATATGCCTCTGTATTTTTTTATTGTAATTGTATTTGTGACGTTCAAAATTGGTATTTAATGAAGTAAAATTTGCAGGAATACAATTAAATTAGATTTCAATTTACGCTGCGGCTTCGAAGAACAAAGTTCTGCAAAATGTTTACCAACTTCACTAGCACACCTCTTTCTCTCTCTCTCTCTCTCTCTCTCTCTCTCTCTCATGGGTATATAAATAGCATAAGCTTTGCTGCTCGTACCGAAGATCATGTGTATTTAGTTAAATTAAGCAATCCCAAAAATGTAAAAAGAAACAACAAAAAAAAAAAAATAACAAGTAAAATTCATGTTGCTCATTTCTTGCTGGCCAATATCTTATTTATGTCCTGCAGCTCCCTGGTACTCCATGGCTCCAAGGGATCGGGTGGCGATCCCGCTTTCCTCGCATGTGCTGAACGTCCCCGCGTTGTCTGCTGTCGCTTCATCTCCAGCTCCGCATCGCTCTCCTCGGGTGAAACTCTGCCAAGTGGAATGTGGAAAGCGAATATAATCAATTTGAAGTTGAGCTAACGCCAAAAAAATTGAGGGGTTTTCTTTTTTCTGCGAATCCATTCTAAGAACTTCGCTGACTCTCTGTCAGCACTCAGCTCACTTGTTTTTGCGTCGAATCCTGGCGCTTTTAGCGCGACGAGCTGCCTCATCCTGTGTGGGCTGGCATTTGCGCAAATGGAACTGTTGCATTGTGGCATGCACCTGCTCGGCAGTTGGCAAATCATCGCTGTCCTGTCCACCACATCCGTTGCCATCCTCGGTCTCCACTTCGGCCTCCTGCTCAATGGTCAGCACCTCCTCCGCAACCGCCTCCTCATTGAAATTAAAGCCCTGCAATAGATAATAATGATCATCAGGGATGATGATGTTTTCGAGGTTTGTATGCCATTTGAAGCTTACTTACCAAGTCCAAATCGGGCAATTGTTGACCCCAGACGGATGACATGACCTGGTTGCCATCGAAGTTGTTCGTCCGCTTGATGTCCGCCTTGGAGAGGGCGTTGTGGGTGCGCTTCGCCAGCGATAGTTTGCCCAAAATGGGGCCACCACTGTCGCTCTCCTCCGTCTCCACTTCGGCCAGCATGTTCATGAACTCCTCCAGCTTCTTGGGATCGACCACATCCTTGGGATCCTGGAAAAGTGTGGTCATGGCCATTGGCAAAGCAGGCGATGGGGGAGCAGCTGCAGCTGGCGTCTTCGGGGCTGCAATCGGAATAGGAGTTGCTTCGGGCAGCTTCTTGGTTAGCTGCGGCTGTGTCTTCAACGTCTGCTCGACCAGATCGAATGCCTTATTCGCCAGCTGCTGCAGTCCGGCAAAGTAGTGCGGATCATGCGTCTCCGGCCGCTGATCCGACATCAGTATTAGCTCACGAAACGGATCTGGCACAATGGCAGCAACTGTTACGCCTGCTGCTGCGCCTACTCCTGCTCCTGTTCCGGCTGGTGTTCCTGTTGCCGTCGTACGCAATGGGACGCCATTGCTTGACGCCGGATTGCTGGCAAAGGTGAGCATATCCATGGCATTGGTAAAATCGGATTCGGTGTGCAGATTATACGGATCCTTCAGCTTCTGCTTGGCCACCTTAACGGGACTCGAGATGGAGGCGCGTCCCCACATCAAGCGCCGCATCTCCTCCCCAGTCATGCCACGTTTCTTTAGAGCCGTCAACGTAACGCGTCCAACTCGCTACAGGAAAATATAATCAAATACATATATAATAAATATAATCCTATAAATTTATATTTATATTTGTAAATATTCTTCTCGTCGTGCAGAACGAGGATTTACCTTCCAGTTGGAGACGGCGCCTTTGCGCTGCTTGGCCCTCGTTTTGCTCTTGCTCTTGATGACCATCACGCCACGGACCTCGAAGCCGGTATCGTCGGCGGGTCCCAGGGGTATAGAGTATGCCTCCAGATAGCCCTTGGCGTCCGCTTGTGGAACGGCACGCTCCAATGTGACAACAATTTTGGCCCATTGCTTCATCCACTCCTTCTCCGACTGCTCGATAACGGTCACATACGTGTTGCCCATCATGGCAATCAACATGTTCAGCAACAGGATCGGCACGAATATCATGAATATGACAAACACCGTTTTCGATAGGTTCGGATAGGTTGTCTGATTCAGATCGGGATACTGTAAGCAATATTTGATTATGACTTATGCTTTTTTTTAATTATATCTTCGCTCATCAAATTTGCGGAGATTTTTTTCTGAGTGTACATATACATATACTCACATTATAGTCGCCCAGTGTGGTTTGGAAGAGGGCCATCCAGGTACTGGTATAGGTATTGAACATGGTCGACTGCACTTGCGGATGTCCCTTATAGAGGAAGTAGAAGGCCTGCGAGAAGCCGCACAACACAATTGCGTAGATGATGCCAAAGGTGAACATATCACCCGTAATCATCGAATATATCATTGTCACAAATGGCCCCGTCAAACGTATCGCTCTGCGGATGAATGGTGAATTGGCATCATCAACTGGGCGAGGCACTTCTGTATGGAGGCTTACCCGGCAAAAAACATGAGCAGAAACCAACTGCCGGGCACAGCAAATATTAATATGGCCTCCTCGGTGTCCGTATCGCCAACCAATCGAAATGGTATACAGGCCAGGATGAGCAGGTTGGAAAACAAAAAGATTGCCTTCGCTGGAGCATGCGACTGAGCGCCACATCAAAGTCAAATGTGAAATAAACAAATTAACGAGCTTAAATGCAGTATGCATATAGAATCAAATCATAATCAAGAAACCTTGTTTTTTATTTAAATCGGATGAGTTTCGACGTAGTTATGGCTGTAGGAAGTTTTGAAACCCTTGGATTAATTTTAGCCTAAGAATCAATTAATGAACAAGAATCAGTTTTGACTAAGTTATGGCAATGGGAAATTTTAACCCCCTCTATAAGCACTTTTTGTGAATGAAATTGTAGCATGCATTTTTAGCCAAAGTCACGTTTTCAACTTTAAATGCAGGATTAAGCGAAAGGCTCTGCTTTTTGAACATTGGATGAGCTTTGACAAAGATATAGCAATGTGCATATATGCATATAGTTTAGTGGTTGTAGTTTCGAAAGACAATTGATGAGTGGGCATACTTACTAGCTGCTTGAGAAAGGCGGATAGGCCTTGATTCTTGATCTCGTCACCTTGTTGGAAGACGACATAGCTCAGCACACCAGCGATGGTCGCCAGTTCGGCACAATATCGCGCCACAGTCTGAGCATTGTAATCATCTGCATTCCCATCCGCATCCGCATCGCCATCTGACTCGCCATCACCATTGGCATCTAGTTCTCGGAGCGCAGCTGTGGCAGGTCCATCGCCATTGTCCTCGCCACTGTCCTCGCCATCGTGTACGGGTCGAAGATAAACGGATACGGATAGGCAAAGCAAATGCGTAGACAAGATGAGCAGACGCTTCAGAAACTGATTCTGGGCAAATGTTTTCCATTTCTCCTCGAGCAGACGCTGTATAATGCCACCATCCAACATGTCCAAGTGCTCCGGCTTTGTTCCATTCAAGATGATGAACAGCGCCGAATTCCAGTCTACAATAACAGCAAGAGAGTGAAATAACCGGTGCCACAGAACAGGATGGGTTGGGCAGCCAACAAATACCCATCTTTGAAGGACGTTCCTAGTAATCTAAGGCAAGGTCCAAAAATGTTGTTCTGCCTGTTAAAAGGATGTTACTTGAAATATACATTTCTATCTCAAAATCTGCAATTTTGTTGGCCTTGTCCGATGCCGACCTTCAAAGGACGAAAAGCCGAAAAGACAACCAACCACGATTGGTGACTGTAGCTTTGAAATTGTAGGAGATAAGCAGTTTTATGGATTTACCATGATTAGGCAAAAGACCAGTATATGTTCCAAGCTTCAAGGCAAGACAACACTGCACAGAGGGAGTTTGAACAAAGCCAATTTACTCTTGCTTGTGCCATCGGAAACAGAGTATAAAAACCAAATGGATCGGCTTGAAAATCGAGCAATTTGCACGGATAATTCGGATATTTAGTATACTCACTGGTGCGTCCGTCTGGGAGTAGCGTGTCCAGGGCATTCAATGGGTAGCCGGAGCAGGTGATGTTGCTGTAGCGCCAGAATTCGCGAGCGGACAGCTCCAACATCTCGCGAAAGACTTCGGCACGGCCCAGCTTACAGGCAAGGGTGAGCGGTGTCAGACCCGTCTGGTTGACAATGCCGTTTTTGGCCGGCGTCTTTGGATGGCGCAGTGCATAGCCGAACATGTCCAGTTTGTCGCAGACGACAACCATATGGAGTATCATGTTGCCAAACGAATCCTGTGCATCCGGATCGGCACCACAATCGACGAGCAAATTATAGACGCTCTCATTGGCACAGCAGGCTGCCCAGGCCAATGGATACTCGCCCATGTAGGCCAATCCCTCGTAATCGGTGCTCTTGGCCGGATTCATGCGTTGCTGATCGCGCGGCAAAAAGAAACTGCCAATCGCCCGCTGATTGATATCGGCACCAGCTTCGATTAGATCGGCGACAAGCTCATTATTGCTGTACGCAATGGACAGATGCAGTGCACTGGCGCCCAAATACTCTTCACCCTCCATGACGTCTAGCGCGAGATTGGGAAAAACGCGTAGCAGGACGCGGGCCAATTTCGTATGGATTTTTGAGTCACAAATGATGAGCACGTGGAGCAGACTCTCGCCGAGTGCGCCGCGATATTGCATCTGCCAGCAGGCCTTGTGATCCTCCCATTTGCCCAACGGATCGTGTATCGATAGCGATGCCTCAATCGGTATGGTCACCTCCGTATGATCACGATATTTCCAGCGCAGAAACTCCGCCCGGTTGATTATCTGACCCTTGCCATCGTTGTACATGAAGACGCCAAACTGTTCCCGGATCAATTGCTCCACGGCAATCAGGCCACCCGTATTGATCGCATCGATCAGATCACCACCTGTAAAAACCACACAAAACATATTTTTCAAAAATGCAAAGCTAATAAATAGTCAAGCCTATAAACAAAGCTAAAGCTGCAGATATTTGTTAAGCTCATTTTCCAAATCTTATTCAAAATTCACTAGATGCAAATTCGAACTCAGATGTCATAGGAAACATAGGATCTGAAAATGCATACAGCTAAAAAGTAAGTAAAAAGTATATATCTAAAAATCATTATAAATTTATAAAACTGACCGATTGTTCCAATGGTATCCTATATAATAGTTTGATCTTCATCATTTTATGTCCAAATGTGAGCAACATTTTAATATGCCGAACTAAAAAGCTTATTCCGGATAGCATCTGGTGTTCATACAAGAACTGTCGACTCTGCTGATCATGAATATATGCATATATTTTATGGGATCGAAGATGACTTTTATGCATTACAAACAACACGACGAAATTATAATATCCTCTCAAACATTTTTGCTTACATTTCTAGTCTTTGGAATTGTTTTCCTTAATCATAGACAAAATTTATAATAAATAAAAGAAAGTCTCCTTAATTTTGGGATGGTCGGCTTAGGGAAAGTCTTTCTAATTTTTTGGAAACCTGAAAAAACTGTATATTTTGTGGGGCGTTTATTTTAGTAGTTTATTCTTATTACATAGTTTGTACTTCGTTAAGGATGTGGCATGTGATGGGAATGGGATAGGTGGACTGATTTGTGTTTTGGTGGCTTACCTCTTTTATAGTCGGCCAGTTTATAGAGCAAGCATTTGCATGCGGTCGCCGAGGACTGGGAGATGACAGCGTCCAGTATGGCGCCTGGCTTCATCTCGGGCGCCTTCTTGCGCAGACATTTTTTCAGCAGGAATTTCATTGTGGAACACCACAACCACAACCACAACCTAAACCCAAACGATGCACTGCACCCAACTCACTGGGTTGGTTTCAGCTCGAGCATAGACCAAGCAGTATAAAACATATTGCACAAGTTTGTTTGTTCGATTTCGAATCCAAGGCAACTCTGTCACAGCGTTGTCTAGGCAAACACCCCCTTCCATTCACCTCCCATTTTGCATAACAATTGAACCATTTTACAATTACAATCATCAAAAAATCGCTCTACATTTTTTTTGCTTTCTAAAAACTAGAAACAATTTCCATTTTTATAGGGCGATTTTCATCATCAACATAAATTTGATTTTGTATTGCTTTTTTTTTTGTATGTTTGTTTTTATTATTATTTAATTAAGTATATAAATATATTTGTTTTATTTTTATATTTTATTTGTTACTTAGAGCTAGAGTATTGATATCGGGATATACTGTAAAATAAATTGTATAATGTGTATGCCATTTTTTTTTTCTTGTTTAGTTTTCTTTTCTTTTCTTTTTTTTGCTTTATCGGTTTCTATCATTTCGCTTGCTTTCATCAGCTCGTTTTGCATTGCTAAACGTACGTTCTAAATCATTCTCACTTTCTTGATATATATATATATATATATATATATATATATGTATATATGTATATAGAAATGTATACCTGTTTTTGTAAATATGTTATGTATGTTGTATGTTCTATATCATATACATATATATATATAGATATATATATATATATGTATATATGTATGTGTATATGGCTAATCAGTATCCAGCATCAGCACTATGCACTATGTAAGTATACAAAATATATATGTATGTATATAAATATATCGAGAGCGATTAATATATATAATAATAATTATTATAGTTATTGTTTGCTTGTTGTTAGTGTATCGACGAGTGGAAACAAGAATGTAAATAATAATACACATTGCAGACCCACTGTGCACCGCACTATGCACAGTGGTCTCAAATGGCTAAACATCAAGTCGAATGTTGCTTGGAATAATCGAATTTCTTTCAATACATTTGGGTTTTCATTTTGTTTAAGATCATGCTATATGCTATATATGTAGATGTATATATATATATATATAATATAGTAGTATACATATTGGGTATGATGTTGTTTTTGATTTTGTATAGGTATGCATATATAATAAGTATTAGAGTTGAACAGTTTAATATCGATAGAAAAGTTGCGAATATTGGAAATAGCTGTTTTCTTCTGTGTGTGTGTGTGTCATGCGTGTGTGTGTGTGTGTGTGTATGTATTAGCGCACTCATAAATGCATCGTTTATTGATTTGAATATTATTGTGGTTGTTGTGACTTATTTCTATATCAATATATATAGCTTTAGGCTAGGCTCTATTGGTCAATTAAAATTGTCAATCAGTCAAAATTTGTTGTCATTTTTGTTGTTGTTCTTCCGTATACAAAATATATATAGTATTTTTGTATACAAAATTTACTACTATATAGCGGAATACATATATATATATATATATATATATATGTATGTGTATGTTTGTATATATAGTAATATGCCATGCCAGACTATTGCAAGTACACAAATACAATATGTGTGTTCCACATAAATTACGGTTTTATGTTGTTTTCATCGGTATCGGTATCGGTCTATATATATATATATGTATATATATAGTCTTATGGAGCATTTTGAATTGAATTTTTGCTGCCACAATAAAAAAATGTGTTTGTAAATGGCAACGATGCGATTTAAGTCTTTTCGTTCAACATTTTGGAATTGTTTTCAGTTTTTTCTTTTGATGTTGTCTTTTCTCATTTAGTTGGTTGTTTTTGTTTTTGATTTGATTCTGCTTTGTTTTTAGTTGTTACTCTTTTGTTTTATTTTCTTGGTTTCGTTTTTGTTTTTGTTTTTGTTCTTGATTTAACAAAAATACTCGCTTGATTGGCTTACGCATAAACGTCTCAGTTTTCAGTACAGTCTATGTTTTTTTTTGTTTTTTGTTTTTCGTTTTTTGTTTTTCTTGTTCTTGTTACTTTCGAAAATTTGGGGGGCGGGGGATGCCCCCTTTTTTGTATGTATGTATCATGAATCATGAAACGATTTTTGGATCGCTTAAAGGAAGCAACGAAGTTTTTTTTTTGTATCTAAAGACAAAGACTAGAAGAGTTTTTGTTAAAACCCATAAAAAAAAAATAAAAAAATGTTTGTGAATGTGAAAAAAATGTGCTTGACAAAAAATAAGAAAACAAAAAAATAAAATGAATTCTTGTTTTGTTCTCTTTATATGATATAAAATACATAATGTAAGGAGTTGTTTGTGTGTGTCTTTTTTGTTTGTCTGTCTGTGTGTTTGGGCCCGGCTCAGGAGGTTGTGCTCCCATCGAGAGAGATTTACTAACCAAAAGTATATATAAAATTTAGAGAGCTTTGACAACTATACTGAGAGGTAAAATACTCGTACAATAGAAGAAGAAGAAAAACCAAGAAACAAAATAAAAAAACTATACAATTAGACAATTGTACATTAAACATTCTTCTTCTCATTTCTCATTTCTGTTACTGATCTGATCATCATTATGATCATAATATATGGCCACAAACTCGCTCTCGCTCTCTCTGTCTCTCTCTCTCTCTCGAAATGAAATGAAATGCTGAAAATGTTAAAATACACTTAACTAATTTTGGACTAACTACTTAAATCAAACACACAATTTGTGTACAATAAACAAAATACAAGCACACAATACATATTTATGTATAATAAAAATACATAAAAAAAACAAACGAACGAACGATTGAACTTATAAAAAATAAACACAAACAATATATATATATATATAAATATATATATATATATATGTATATACGCCTTAACAATTGTAATTTGGCAAATTATTGAGCAACTGCAGTGGGGTGAGTGGCGTGGGTGGGGCGAGGGGGAATTGAGGGGGAGTAACTACGGTTTACATTGGCACAACCAGTTAGCAAGCAGTGCATACAATATATGTTTCTCTCTCTCTCTCTCTCTCTCTGTCTGTCTGTCTCTCTCTAGCACCGAGCAGTTTATGACGCGTTTGCTATTTACATGGCTGGAGCCTAAAAAGCGTTTACAGCCAGGCTGCTCACGCGCTGAGGTGGGTTCGTGTGTGGAGGGGGAATTGTTGAAGAGCCAAAGCCCACAAATTGCCTAGCCATAAGCCCTGCGCCGGGTCTGTTTGTCTGTATGGATGTGTGTTATGTAAGTATGTCTGTGTGTGAGTGTCTGTATCGGTTTGTGTATATATATTAGTATATATATATATATATATACGAGTTGAAACTTATCTATGAGTTTGTGTATATTTAAGAATATGTAGAGCTTATGTGTAGGAGGCATCGCTGCATCCTTGGCACTACTCCTGCCACTCGTTCTCATCGACACCCTCCATGTCATCCTGCTCCAACTTGGTTGTGTACTCCATGCGCGCGCTAACCGATTTCTGAATCTACAACAAGAGCAACAAACAAAATACTCAATTTTTTGATAGTGAAGAGATGACGCCACTACAAACCTCCTGTTGCTTGCTGATCTCATACTCAGATTTGCTGGCGAATTGCGAGTGTTCCGGTTTCTTGACTGGCGCTGGCACTTGTTGTATGGAGGACACTGAAAGAGCGTTGTTTTTGAGAGGGGGGAGGGGGGTAGGTAACTAAAGGTAACTAAACTGGAGTATCAGATTCAGATGAATTCTACTAACGCGTATCCATGCCCTCGGGCTTGAGGCTGACTTTGGCAGCGGCCTTGTCGTTGCAGCCAAACCAATCATCGGCAGACAGCGTGGCGCTCCATGTGATGCGTGTGGGTGGAAACAAGTCATCCTGGAACAGTTCACTCTGCAAGAAGTGTCACTTTTTTAATGTGTCTAATTTAATTTGCAACTCTTTAATTTGTAAACTCTTTTTATGCACCTTTACCAATTAAATATATTGTTATAAATTGGGGTAAATACCTTAATGCGTGGCACAGTGAAGCTGAGCGGCTCAATGGTTGTGTTCGTCAGCCTGTATGCCTTGGAGAACTCCACGCTGGCCACATCGCAGTGGTTCTTGGTTAGGAAACTCAGTCCCTGATGCAGCGTTGAACAGCGATGATGCGACAGCGGGCAAATGTACGGTTCCTCATCGGTGATCTCATAGCAATAGATTGTCGAGTCGCCCTTGCCGGTGACAAACAGCGTGGAGCTATCCTCATCATAGTATGGAATCAATATTGATGGCGACACATCCAAACTGGCCGTATTTAGTGGCGCCGTCAGTTTTTGTGCATTATACACGCTAATCTGACGCTCCGAGACCCTGCAATACATTCAATATTTGTATTTTTATTATTGTGTGATTTTTTTTGCTGTGTTTATTCTAGTTTTCCCGAGTCGTATATAGAGATATACACTTCTCTATGGGGAAATATGCTAGTACTGACTTGTCAAATCCGGTGCAGACAATGTAATGACCCTCGAGGGCCCAAGTGATGCGTGCCCCACGGGTGCCAACTGGTCCGTTTCCCTCCAGAATGGGTGTATCGGCGTTGCGTGGATTGTAGATGCGAATTTTGCCATCTTTGCAAACGGTGGCACCCAGTTTGCCGCAGGGGCTCCAAGCGAAATCGAATATCTGATCCGTGTGGCCGGTGAGTGTGCATTTTTCGGTCATGGTGCGTAAATCCCACAGTTTGATGGTCATATCATAGCTAGCTGTGAGCAGCACATCGGCGGCCAATGGATGAAAACGTATAAAATAGATCTTGTCCAGATGAGCGGTCAGTTCACCCAGCGGCGCATTCGTTGGCTCATTGAGGCCACCCTCATCGATGCGCCACAGCTTGACAATGCCATCGTCACAGGCAACGGCCAGACGCTGGGCATCGAACGGATCCCATTGGAAGTCCATGATATTGCTGCCATTCACCAGCGATGGAATCACACCATCCGCCAATCGACCGGGTCGACTTAACTCAAAGATGGCAATCTTTCCGCCGGGCCCAGACAATGGCACTGCGACACGCTCATGATTGGCATGGAAGCCATTGCATTCGCCCGGTATCTGGCGGCTCAAGTTGCGCAAATTCTCAATGTGTGTCGATTTGTGGCCGGGCGTGCCCTTCAAATGCCGAAACTTGGACACCTTGCCAAATACGGTCGAGGTGCGTTTCGTGGATGCCGCACTAAATGCCGCCTCCGTGGCTGATTTCTTGAGACCAGCAGCACCACCAAGACCAACACCAGCTGCTGCGGTTGTTCCATTGCCACGCTGCTGTCGATGCTCCTCCATCAGTTTGCCTTCAGGCACCGAAATGCGTTTACTGTCAATACCACCGGTGGCTGCTGTTGCCGCCGCCTGTGGCATAACGTTGCTGCTGTTGCTGCTCATCAGCTGCTGGCTGGGCTTAAGCGGCTCCACCTTGGAGCTCTCGCGACGCCTAAACGAAAGCAAATAATTTGGTTAAGAACACGTAAAATGCCTACAAATGCCAACAATTGATCAACTTAACTGAAAATCAAGTTGTAATTTAATCAGAAGTTTTTCACTCGCAACGAAAATATTGTTTTCATGAACTCGTTTGTTTTAGGTTAGTTTGTTAGCTTATAAGGCGACAGGTGCCGACTGCTTGGCGTTTCGATCGACACTCATTCCAAAAAAGTAACGAGTAAAAGCTTCCGCGTTAGTTATTGCTAGTTGAGATTGAATTATTGAGATTTTTGTCGTCGATTGAAAATCGTTGCATTTTAAACTAGTGACGAGTGCGCTTACTCGCTAGTTCATTGCTTTTAAAACATAACGAGTGCGCACTCGTTAGTTAAACTTTGAATTTTTGTACTGCTTGCCAAATACTAACTAAGTTGTGCGCTTCGAATAAGACTCGTTGCATTCGAAAAGTAACGAGTGCCTACCCGTTAGCTCTATTCTAATCAGTTTGATATGTTTGAGAATTTGTTACTCACAGTGGCACCGGCGATTGAGCCTTTTCGTCCACCTGGCTTTTGGATCGACTCTCGTAGACGCGACGTCGCTCGGCAATGCTGCTGCGCACCGCGGAGAAGCGTCGCAAATCGGCATCGGTGCGATCCTCGCCCTCCGTTGAGTTCTCCGATGACTCCGAGTTCTGTTCGAATATCTAAATTGAAATATTGCGGTACAATCGAGGGAGAAAAGAGAGAGAGAGAAATTTATGTGTGAGCCATTTCGATTTAATATTAGAAATTGAGAGCATCCTTTTGCAGACCTTATCGGATGATTCATCATCGTCAGCCGAAGACTATAGATGGATGTTGTTGTAGATGTTTGTTGCACAGTTGTTTCGGGGTAGATTAAGTAGGCAAGTAGTGTGTGTGTGTGTGTGTGTGTGTGTGTGTGAAAGCACATAAGTACACAGGAGCAGGAGCAGGAGTAGTAGTTTTGGGTGTTAGTTTAGCAGGATACATATGGAATTTGTTTTTTTGTTTTGTTTTTGGTATTACAAGAGAGAAGAAACGGAATTTTGACACAAGAGTTAAAGATTAGTTTAAACATTAAAGTGTTGGCAATCAAAACAAAGAATCTGAATACAACGTATTTATTTATTTATTTATTTACCTTGCGGCGCTCCGATGTGGTCAACGACTTTTGTACACCATTACCATTGCCATTTCCAGTCACATTTGTATCGCCTTCATGGTTTTCTGCCAGAGACAGAGAGAGAGAGAGAGAGAGAGAGAGACGGACGATGTTATTAAAAACACTCGTTATTTTTTTGTTTATTCGCTACTCGTTATATTTACTCTTGATTTCAATTTCGACAATGAGATCGGGCTTGGCTTGAGTGGTCGACAGATCACTACCATTATCCTGTCCCACATTCGATATATTCTCGTGCGATCCAGGCGCTACGGGCACAGCAAACACCTTGTCAAAGGACACGTCGCCAGTGTTGCTGGAAAAGGGTTTCGGGCCCAGGCGTGGCTGTGAAGCACCAAAAATATTATGAAGACATAGACCCATATATATTTGATCAATAAAAACGAAATGAAAAAGTACTTCTCAAAGAAATAAATATCATCGTTGAAAATAAAATAGAATCTCAACCAAACAATAATTTACTTTTCACTTTGCTAGCAGCGATTACATAAATAAAATCCAACTACAACTCAAAATAAACAAGAGCTCGCCTAGCAAATCTCATCTGATTCCAAGTCTCAGGTATTGAAATCAAGAAACTGAAAAAATCGGTGAGAACTTTACATAACTGAAACTTGCATTGAAAGTAGCAAAAAATATTCATAAAATGTACTACATAAAATGTATACAAAATTATAAAAGAAAAAGCGAGAAAAAAAAGATGTGGAGGCTTCACTGTGGCACCTTGTAGGCAGCTGCTGCTGTTGTGCGTGGACGCGGACGTGGCGTGTTGCACTCGCCAGCCGAATCGCAGCTTGTTGCCTCCGGCAGCGAATTATTGCGCGATGTGCGCGGCATGGGCTTGGGCGGCGAGTGACTGCCACTGGCCGAATTGGTGTCCAGCGCCGCCGAGGAGGAGGCTTCCTCACTGCTGCCGGTCGAGTGCTCGGTGGGCGATTCCTTCTCATCCACCTGGCATGGCGGCTCCTTCTCCGAGTCTGTCTTGTATTTCGCCTCGAATTTGCGTATTAGCTCACTTTGGCTCAGACTGCACTCGGTGGTTGCATGCACCGAGCGTTGCTTCTCGTTGGTGGCGGTGGCAGCATTGCTTTCATTGCCATTCTTCTCCTCGCCGTTGTTGCACTTGCGCACTTGCAACACAAAGTGTTCGTTGTCGTTGCGCTTGGTCGATGTTGCGGCGGCGATTTTACATTGATTTAGATTCTGATTCTTGCTTTTGGTTTTTTGGTTCTCAATGTTCTTGATGAAATCGTTCAGATTGCCACGATGTATCTATATATATATATATATATATACAGTGTTAAAGATGAGTTGCTGATAAGCAGCTGATCAATTGGATAACCATACAAAAGCACCCTTATCTATTATATATTCTTGGCTTAATTTCAAATAATTTATGGATATATACAAATATAATGTCACAGATTTATGGGCGATCAAATGGATAACCTTAAAAAAGACCCCATATCTATATAACCTATACCAAGCAGCTGAGTTCTGAGCCGATTTCCAACCGAAACCGAACTGCAAAGCACATTGAAATGCTTTGGGGACAAGTCGATTTGAATACTAAACCGCAAACCGATGGATTCGATGGAAACCGAATCAGAGGAGCAGCACTTTCCATACTTCATTTAGTGAAGCAGAAGATTGAGGCTGATTGATTGATCGATTTATATTGATTTATGAAGATCTGTCGCTTCTAGTGTTGGAAAACTTACGATAATGGGCTCATCGCCGTGTTCGCGTTTCGCCGGATCCAAATTCATTTTGGGCACTGCCTGATTGGTGCCATTCAACCACTCGCTGGCAATCAGCTCTGTCTTGTAGCCCATCGTCTCGGGATATAGGTCGGCATGAAAGTCACGATAAGTCTGCAACAACAACAGTACAAAAAAGGGTTGTGTAAGGAAATATATCGAAGAGTAAAATGGTCAAAAAATAAATATACATAATATGATATTCACTACAATTATTTTGAGCACAGTTGAATTGAGTGGCTCACCTTGCGTGGCACTTGGTACATGATGGGTATGACCATGTTGGAGGTTAGCTGGAGGACACGATTCACCTCCGCCTCCATGACTTTGAGGGCACGCTTTGGCACCAAACAGGCGCCCTTTGTCTGCTCGCCGGTGTGCCGCAGACCCTCAATTAAATACGGATCCTTGTCGGTGATTTCCAGATAGTTGATGGTCGTATCACCCTTGCCGGCGAGGAATAACATATTTGTATCCGGATCGAAGAGCGGCATCAATATGCCTGTCGAACAATCCAGCTCCAATGTCTTCTCCGGCGTATTAAAGTTGCGTATATCCCGTATGATCACCTGACGCAAACGGGCCGCATCGAAACCGGTTGTTAAAATGCGCGTCTGATTGCCGAGCCAGACGACGCGCGAATCCTTAATGCTCTGATGCGATTCCGTTTGCATCTGGATCGGTGTTCCAGGGGCCCGTGGATCAAAGATGCGCAAACATTTATCCTTGCAACTGGTGGCCAGGACGGTGCCATCCTCGCGCCAGCTGACCGATTGTATTACCTCCGGATGCTCATTGTTTGCTGCACAGGCGGAAAAAGATTTTTTTTTATGTAAATTAGAAATCCATTTTGTATAAGAAAGTTTTACTCACAGAATATTTCCTTCTGGGCCGCAATATCAAAAAGGGCCACACAACCGGCTGCTGTTGAGTACATTAGGCCATCGGCCGTGGGATGGAAACCAACTGTCTCCACACGTCGCTGCTTGTGCGAGAAGACTGCCTCCGGATCCGATAGCGATTGTTCCAAGCCCTTTTCGGGTATGTGCCAAATTTTCACCTACACAAACAAAAGGAAATAAGTATTAATATTTTTATAAATGTTCATTTTTATTATATTGTTTGGAATTCGCCATAGAAATTGAATTGAATTTTTCTGTCCATTTGAAGGGAAAATGGCCAAAGCAAGTAGCACATTGTTAAAATTGTGCAATTATTTTTTTTCGATTATTTTCGTCCTTTTTTTATATAAAAATTAATTTAAATAAGTTGAAAGCAGTTAGTAAAATCATGTTTTGTTTCTTTCTTACTTTCTCACTTCTCAAAACGTATTCATAAGTTCCCTAAACTTGCAAATTCAAAAGGACACATTTGAAAACATTTATTGTGAGGATTGTGCTATTTTTGCAAATATGGAAAGTTAATTTAATGTAATTTTAAATGCAAAAATCGAAAAATATTTTTATTTTTCAATACACAAATTGCTAAATCGAAAAAGAAAAAAGAAACTAGAATAAGCAAAGCTGCGCCAGCGCAATAATTAAAAGAGATGCAGAAACCAATACAAATAAGAAATATGTTTTAAGAGCTTTTGTGAAGCTGAAGCTTTCGCGCTAAAAAGTTTGTGCTTTAAAAGCTCCAGCAGACAACTCGGCATCTTCTGGTGAAGGACTAACTACATATTTGAAAAGGAGTCAGGGAGTGTTTTTGTTATTCTCTTTCTCTGTCTCGCTGACACTTACCAGACAATCTTGGGAAGCGGTTGCCAACAGTCCATCGTGAAATGGTGAGAATTTCAAATCTGTCACCGTGTCCGTGTGACCGTGCAGCAGCGGCATTGTCTTGCTCTTCCTGCCGCAATCGTCAAGTGGCAATACGGCCACACTCGAGCCGGTGTGCTCCCAATTGAATGCCATAAATGCCCCAGATGCGGCAATATTGTTGCCATAGGTTTGATAGCTGCCAACGCTGATTTCGCGGACGCATGCCTCCGCTTTTGGCACAATGGGCGCGGCATTTTTGTACTTCGAAGCCTTGAAGCGCCAGGCCATTATATATATATATATATATGTTTATATATATATATATATATGTTTATATATATATATATATATATATGTATGTGTGTGTTTTGGTTCGATGCTAGCCAATTGCTGTGTTTAGAATCAGCTCGAAGCGATCGTCTCAATTTTCCAACTCTTTGTTAAATTCCACACGCAACAAAATTCGCTTGTTTGTTTTTCCTTCTCTTTTTGGTCGATGTACTTTCCTTTATGTTTACGGCTAGAATTGCAAATGTGAAATTCGATGAGTATGTATTATGGTGAGATTATAAATTGCAAAGTTTTTAGCTATTATTGCCTGTCCAGCCGGTGAATCATACCCGTTCATTAGTGTTGCGCTTCTAGCTTTTAACCCGCCAAAGACAGTTTGGCTTTATTATGCCTAGCATACATTTAAAAATTAAATAAAAATCACACACAAATGCGATATTTAATCTTCTCATATAATTTAGCTTTTACTTATTTTACTTCAAAATGTGGTCTGAAATTAGCCGCTTTCCTGCTGAAAACCAGCCATATTATGAATACGGTCAACAACAGCCGGCAGCACTGCAGCAAACAATAACGCACAAATAGAAACACACACACAAAGCAGAAGCGCAAAAAATTAAACACACATATAAAGGGTACGCATACGCGTACATATCAATTGATAAGCAGTTTTTGTGATATGATTGTTGATGATGACAGCCGCCTGTGACACGCCCACACTTGAGCAGCATTACTCACAACATTTCAACAACAACAACAACAATAACTATCAGACCATACACAGAAACTTCAAGAAGTATAATGGAATGAGAAACGGACAGCTAGCGACTTGGACTTGTCTGATGACGACGATGATGATGATGATGATGATGATGATGATGATGATGATGATGATGTTGTTGTTGCTGCTGCACTTGGCTACAATTATTGAGGACTACACCCAACACACATGGTGCTGCGTGTTTGTCACATGAAAAGAGAAAGCAAACAAAAACAAAAACAAAAACGCGATGCGATGAGGAGAATGCCAAATGCCGATTAACGATTGGATTGACGACTGCACACAGATGCCGGATAAGCTTTTAAAACACATACGCAAATATGTATGTACGTGTGTGTGTGTGTGTGTGCGTGTGTTGGTTGGCTTTCATGTTTTGTTGTCCTTCTCCTTCTCCGGCGTTCTTTTCTTCTTTTTTTTTTATGCTAAATCATGTGTTGACCACTTGTAAGCGTTATAAAAACAAGTGCCGCGCCTCATAAATTATCATGTGTATGTGTGTGTGCACATATGTGAATATGGATATGTATATGTACACACATAATACATGCATAATAAAAAAACTATTGTTTTATTTATATATATATAATACATACGCATATAATGACGAGTTGAGCTTAAAAACGTCTGATCATATAGTACTTGTTATATAGAATTTGTGATTTGAATCGCCTTTCAAGCGCTAATTATTAACAAATGATTCATGCGCCAACCAATTACAAAATGAAACTTTATCAAACATTTTTAGCTGGCGTACAAACACACATACATATACACAATATATACTAAATACGTGTAAGTAAAGTCAGTGCTGAAAAGCATATTTAAAAACATATGCATTAAAGTGTTCGGAAAGGAACAATGACATCAAACACAAGAGAGAGAGCGAGAGAGCGAGAGAGAGAGCTATTTAACAATAGTTAATATTGAGATTTTTTTTCTTATTTATGATTTTCGCACTTTATGTTTAAGCTCTGTTTAGCTTGCTTATTTTTTGGCCAACAAATTTTTTCATTTTTGATGAGTTTCTAACACACACACACACACACACACACACACACACGAATGCAAGCTTGTAATTTTTTTTTTTTTTTGGTTGCAGTTGGAGCCGGAACAAGTGACGCGTCTCTTTCCTTATTTATCAAATCTTTTGCTTTTTTTGTTTTTCGCCTTTCAAGTGCAGCCAGTATTGGAGAACAGCAACAACAAATCGCGTACAACAGCAACAACTACTGCAGCAGCAGCAGAAGAGGAGGACGAAGAATAGTAGAAAAAGAAGACAGAGTTGCGCTCACTTTGACGACGCGTGCGCAAATTCAACTGGTTCGTTAGAAAGCGGCAAAACAAATGACCATCTTTGGCTCTTGACGACGCTCCAAGTCTGGCTGCTGCTGCTGATGGTGGTGGTGGTGGTGATGCAGCCACCAGGTAATCGGGTCAAGTGATTTAGAAAAAAAAATACACATATATATATATAGCGAATAGAAAACTGCACGCACACACTCTCACATACACACACACACACACACACGCAGCAACTGGGCGGAAGTAGGGTGGTGGCGGCAGGCGTCGGCAGGCGGACATTGGCAAAAAAGGGAATTGAAAATGAAGCAGAAATGAGCTCGAGAAGGAGGTAGAAGCAAAAGAAGCAGAAGCAGAAACAAGTGCAGAGCCCAACCTGCAGGAGAGCATAATAGACAGGCAGACAGACAGGCAGCATCCGCTAGAGAGCGAGCGAGGTTTGTGAGAGAGAGAGAGAGAGAGAGAAAGAGCAAAACACAAACTGAGTGTCTCTCTCTTTTTGGCAGGGTGTACTCTGTGTGTGTGTGTGTTGAGTTAGCTGCTGCAGCCGATAAATACTTTGTTGGGGGTGGGTGGAAACACCGGCACCGGGTACGCCGGCACGTCCGGCAGCTTTATATGGGCGCAACTGTTTTTCTTTTGCTGTTTCTGTTTTTTCACCACCACCACCACCACCAAAACTATGGCACCCAAGCAGAGTGAGGGAGAAGGCAGAGCGCGCAAGTGACCTCCTGGTGGTGGTTACCGTTACTTGTTGTGTTTGTTGTTGCTGTCGTTACATACATATATGCATTTATTGACATTTTTTCAGCATTTGTCATGTAATTAACGGTTTTATACCTTGGTTAGTTTTAACAGTCAAAGTGCGTGCAATTAATTGGCACAGCGAAAAAAAAAATACAATCAAAAGAAACACTCGAAAAAACAACAACAAGAAAACGGATGTGGCAGCAAAAGGAGCTGAGCTTGTTTTGTTGTTTTCAACGCCGGCACACACCCTTTTTAACACTGGCGCCGCTGGCAGCGACAACTACAACACTAACTACTACAACTACAACACTAACAACGAAGCTTGCAAACAAAGGAGCAGCTTGCACCCGATTCATCACATACACACACTCATAACTCGCACTCACACACACATATATGGAACATGCAAAAAATGAAATGCTGCACACACAAGCACGCAACACACACACACAGGCAGGATGGAAACAATAATTTAAGAATGCATTTGCAATTTGTAACTTATTAAATCACCGAACATGAAAAAAAGCACTCACAATTTGTGTTTTGGCACGCCCTTTTCAATCAGTTTTTACATGCAACCGCACAATTTCTATTAATTTTTTTACTGTAAAAAATGTTCCATCGGCTTTTTTTCGGTGCTGTATTGCCCGCTGTTTAACACAGACATCGATGAGTCGATGTTATATTTTTTGTATGACTCGATTTCTTGTCGATTTCCGATTGCTTAGAGATGGACTAAAAGCGGGACACGAGTTATTTTCTATGCTATGGGGCGCGAAAAACTAGAGAAGTGCAATATATGTGATTGACAGTTTTCGATATGTATGCAGATTTTAATGGTTAGAATGTTTTATTTAAGCCTTTACTTGGATTTCTCGCGTCGCACACTTATCGATATATCGCCTGGCGTTCCAATTTTATGTTACTGAACAATATCTAAAATATTAATGGCTAAGCTCTGAATTTGTTTGCAATTTAATTTTTGCACACACATTTTAGTTTCAGTTACCCTACAGATTTTTTTAAGCAATGATTTAATTTAAAATCAGTTGCGTAGTGTGACCAAATATGCGACAACAGGGCTGCACAGCACGTCTGACTTGCCAAGCGCACCACTATGTATATCGATTGCAACGTAACGATAGTGCCATCGATTGCTCTGCTGCCCCAACTGCTGCAGCGCAAACTCTATTATTTTTTTGTTGTATTTATTGTATGAAGTTGAATTAAGTTGATTGCAGTGCAATGCCAATGTTAATGTCAAGCGAGACGCCATCGGTGCGCAATTGCGCATTGTGATAATGCTGAAGCGTTAACGTTAAAACGTAAAAAACGCGAGCGCCTTTTGATTTGCTTTGCGGGTGTGCAAGTGTATATATATATATATATATTTATATATATATATAAATGTGTGTGTGCATATGTGTGTCTGTCAATGTGTAGTAGCTGCGTATGTGTATGTGTGCGTGCGAGTGTAAATTCGGTGTGCGGCTGCAGAAGGCAACGACTCAGCGACGCAGCGCTGCCGTCCAGCATCAGCAGCAACATCAACAACAACAGCAGCAACAACAACAACAAATTAATACAAATCAAATTGAATGCTGTCAACAGCCAAGGAAAAAATGAGCCTCATGCACAAAATAGGTAAGTAACAATAATAATAAGCAATTATATGTAACAACACCTGCAGCAGCAGCTTAGCTCTCTGTATGTGTTTGTGTGTGTGTGTGTGTTTGTGTGTTTGTGTGTGTGTGTGTGTGCGTGTGTGTTATGTGTGCATGCTGCTGCCAGCTCCTTGCCTACAACAAAAACAACAGCATTCACAATTGTTTTGCATGATTCACAATAAGCGTCCAGAACAACAACAATAACCAAAGGCAAATACAAAATGCCGTTCCTTATTTACCGCCGATTTTGTCCATTCACCCATACATATACATTTACTCATAAACACACACACACATATACACACATGCGTACGCTGCCCCAAAATGTGCACTCGGTTTATAGCTGTGGTTTTATCAACAAGTTCTATTTTTAGTGCATGCGCCTCTGAAAGTGTTAAAAATTAAGTAACACACAAATTTTGCGTGCATGCGTGTGTGTGTGTGTGTGTGTATGTGTGTGTGTATGTGTATACTTGCAGCCGCATCGCTCATCTGATCAACCCCACCCACTCCCAACTCCCCCGACCCAATTACTCATCAGTGTTGCTTAGCATTTGAAAAAGCCACAAAAATGCTAAAATATTATTTGTTTTATGTTATGTTCAATAATCTTTAAAAAAATCAGTTGATACGGCACTTAATCCTTGAATTTTTTGCATTTACCTAACAACCAATTTGCTACTAAAAAGCCAGTCTGGCAGCACTGATTGGCAGGGTTCAGTCCTTTTTTTTGTTGTTTTTCTCATGAGACCTCCCCCCCCATTCCCGGAATGCGCCGTTAACTCGAATGACTCGTTCCTGATGAACGTTTTCATTGGAAGGATACCAGAACGTATTCCTCTTGAATACGATTTACCAAGAATTTCAAGTGAAGCAATCGAAAATGCATTGGGGAAATTACATTACATTAAAGATAATATTGATCTGCTAGCAATAAAAGACACAATTCAAATACATATATTTATTTATTTGATATGTAGAAGCACAGATGTTCAAAAAAACGAATTTTCATTGCGAACAAATTACTATTATTATTTAATAGCTGGCTACAGGGCACCAGCGGCCAGTGTAGCCTGATTTCCTTGACCTTGAACATAAAAAAAAAAAAAATGGAATTTACTATATATTTTGTTAATATTTACATTTGCTAAATGTCAATTAAACGATGAATTGACTAGTTGCAACTGTACATGCTTTGATGCATACATATCTGAGTACAGGGTATCTGGCAGTCGGTCAAGCTCAGAGGTAAAAGGCACTATTACTTGTTGCTGCTCAACGTTCAGCGCCAAGCGATTAGATTGTAAGAAAATAAAGAGGGGAACAAAAAAACGCTCAGCACGCTTGCTGCTCGCTGCTGACTGGAAGCTCCCGAGCTGCGCCTCAGCTAGTAAACAGAGACAAACAGACAAACAGTCAGTCAGTTAGTCAGTCGCCGTCAATTCAGTTAGTCGCACGCGAAAAATATTCACGCGAAAAAAAAAATATATATAGATATATATGTGTGCATAAGCGAGCTTGCCGCCCTCGTCCCGCCCGGTTCCATGTGTAGGGTGATATCATCAAAAAAGAATACTGCGCGATCCATTCAATATCATATCAATTGAGAAAATTCAACTAGCAAAAAACAGTATATTTTCTATTTTGTTTGTTTATTTTTTTTTTTTTTTTGATCTTTTTCCATCTGTTATGCATTACTGCATAGGGATAGAGGAAGCTTCAATAAGTTCCGATAACGATTGCAAATCTCGCTCCAACTCCAATTAGCTGCTCAGCACTAGTTCTATATAGTGCATGTGAGTGTGTGTGTATGTGTGCGTGTGTGTGTGTGACGCGATGCTCGTTCTGAACACAGAGCTACGCTTGCGCTTTCAAAAACGCAAACCGCGTCCATTCAATCGAGCTGCCAGCGCCGATGATGCGTCGCAGTCACTAGAAGCAGCGGAAAAAAACAATAACAACAACAATGGAGTTGTTAGCATGAGTACGTATAATTTTCAATAAGAGCGAGAGAGAGAATAACGCGTGAGAATGTTTGTGTGTCTGTGTCTCTCTCTTTAGGTGGGTGGATGGAAAACAGTGATGCCAAGCGCTTGATTAGGAAAAAGGCTAGACAAAAAAAAAAGAAACAAAGTTGAATATTTGTTAAATTGTAGGTTGGTGATCTTTTTATATCTATTTCTATTTGAATTAGTATTAATAATATTGATTCTTGATCTTTTCCAATAGAAAGAGATGTAGAAAGAAAATGCACAATTTCGCGATAATCTTCTGAAACCGTTTCCAATGGGTTAGGTAAATAATATAATTTGTAGATTAAACTAATTTCTATAATATTAAAAAGAATTTGAACTCGCAAAGAGCATAACAGCTAATTGAAGATTTGTGCGATTAAGAAGCTGAAATGCCAGCACTGCTGGCAGAGGCTTGCTACTATCGATAAAGAAAAGCAATCGTTGTTGCTTTAAAGTTGTTGTCAATTGAAATGAAAGCTGGTCGCCTTAATCACTTTGACCTTGTCTGTTGCTTTAGCAGATCTATAAACGCCTCGATATCGATAAGAATGTGGAGTAATTAATGCTTAATAATTAAAGCACGTGCGCTGGCCTTTAATATGTTAAATATCTGTTATATACATGTTTATCGCTTAATTCTTGTCAATATACATCAAAGTATATATATATATATATACTTGTAATCTCTAATAGTAATGGGGGGGGGGGGGGTTCTGGGTGGGTTTTTCAATTGCTCAACGAGTGTTGAATGAGGCTCCACTCAATTGATCAATTTGTTGTTTGCACTCACACCTGAATGAGCAGCACAAACTTGCGATAATGGGTCCAATGGGCTGGAATGGGAAGTGGAAGTAGCACCGGATGCCATCTCAATAAAACCAAATGAAATTACAGTAGACTCACCCACAAAAAAAAAAAAAAAACGTTCAAAATCTGTCCAAATCAAATTACATATTTTATCTAAAATCTTTTTTTTTTAACCAATTAAAATTTTTTTATTTTGAACTAGAATTTCTAATTCCAAAAATTTGTTTAGACGGAAATATCTAAATGAAATTTGTTTCCCTTATGTGAAAAATTAAATTGGCCTGAAAGAACAATCTACTCACCATAAAACTGTATAATTCCAATAATATTAATTGATAGTTTGACAAACACAAAAAATCTATATTTTAACTAAAATTTCTAATGGCATATATATCTGTTGTCTAGTAAAATATCTAATTGAAAATTTGAATACTACATTCTTAATTATTCTGATGATATCATTACATTAACAGTTTGTTAAACATAACAAATATGTAAATAAAGAAAGAAACACAATGATTTCTGTTAACTATACTCTCTGATTGAAGAATTCTTTTCGACTTTTACTCTCAATATCAGAGTGTCATCTACGTAGTTCCATTTATAGAGCACTCACTGTACTTCAATTGTTCTCATGTACATATTTTTTTGCTAGTTGTTATCAATAACACACAGCGAATAAAGTTTAAGGCGCTCCTCAACTAATCTAATCTAATCTAATCAGTCTGTCATATTGTTTGCGCAATATTTTCACCGGCCTAGCAAAAAAAACGAACAAAAATGAAATAAAATATGCATTTATAATAGGCACAATTTAGCATCGGACTGGTTGACTGACTGACGACACTCATGAATATAATATAATATACAATTTAAGTGTTGAATGCATGAAAAGGGTTTTTGTTCAATTGTTATTGTCGATTGAGCTGAGTGTTGTCTGCTTTCACTGCACTTTCTAATGGGGAGCAATGGGGAAAGAGTTTGTCGCCAGTTTGTCACCTGTCACCTGTTGACATTCAAATCACACGAATGCTGCATTCACAACGCACATTCCTCATTCATCATTCAAGTTAATATCTTGTTGCAAATTCAATATTTGTCAACAATAGAAAACCAAACGAACAATGCCAAAGTGGAAACAATGATGTGAAGAGGGTTTCGATAACTATTTCTATCGAGAGATCCAACCGCGGTTCAATTCTTGGCAAATTCCGTTTGTTATACATATCGAAAACTTTTTAAATGGCAGAAGAACCCATCTCTGATACCATAAATAAATATATATATATAAATATTTATATATACTTGATCAGTAAAAATTATAAGTTATAAAGCAATTTTAAGGAAGAATTAAAAGTTGTAGTTTCTATTTTGATTGATGATTGATGCTTGATGTCGTTCTCTGTGTGAATGCAGCATAACAGAACTTAAGAAATTTAGATAGTTGAATCAGGCAATTATTAAAGCTTAAAACTTTCTCATTTCCAATGCAATGTTGCACAATCGAAATGTAGTTGCAAGTGGCGCAAGCATTGGGCGGCTATTCCAGCTGTTTACCTGCCTGTTAACTGTTTTAGACAGCAACCTTTGATTGGAATCGAATATCGTTCATTGCCATATTCGAACTGAACTAAACCAATTTACGGTTTGTAGTTATTAACAATAGAGAGAGAGAGAGAGAGAGAGAGATTTTCTCAAACCGGACATTAAATTAAATGTCAGAGAAATAAGCTGCAATATGCGGCATGCCGCATGTGTTCAGTTGCATGCATTCCTTTTATGTTTTCGTATGGCTATTATTAATTAATAACAATGGAAAGATTTTCCCGAATATCAAATTCAATTGAAGGTTATCGAAATGTGAAAATGTTTTTGGCAATTTCTGGTATGTGTTCGACTGAAATAATTTTGGCTCGCTGCATGTGGTTAACATTAATTAATACCAATACACATATTGCGTCGCATTGAATATTGTGCTTTGTCTTGCATAACTTGAACATTGCTCGCAATTTTCCTTAATTTGCTTGGCTTTGCTTTGGCTTTGGCGCTGCTGCACATTGATTGATAGGAGTGGGTTTTACTTTGAGACTTGACAATGCTGCTTATTATTTGCATTCACATCATCATTCAATTTCCTTCTGGAGAAAGTATGCAATCGGAATTTCCAAGAACAATAACAAGAAGAGTCTCCTTTTCTTGCACATTGCACTTTGTTCAATATTATTTTGTATCTGGCTTAGTTGTGATTCAAAGTAATGCATTGAATTTGCTTTAAGCTTGTTTGCAGTTCGTAATTTAGCTTGAAAATAAAGGATGAGTGGGTCAGCTTAAAATGTTTTCAAAGGCAAAGCGCTCTTTAACAATTTTCCATAGGGCAAAGGTGAAGAAGAATGAAAGTTGAAACTGACTAACTGGTCAGAAGCAGATGAATAAAGCCACAAAGCTAAAACCCGACAATATATTATATACAATTCATACACTCGAAGAAGAAAACTGTTCATACCACCAATTATGACATAGTTGATTGCTCTTTTTTAAGCCAAAAAAAAAAGAAAAGAAAGACAAGAAAATAAATGAAAAAAAAACGTTGTCAATTGTAAGACATGAAAATGAAATCTATAAGGAAAGCAAAAGTGCTGCTCGAAGACGAGTAAGTGAAATGTGGCATAAAGCACAAAGCATGAAGAGATCTCCCAACAATCAAGTTGACAACAAAACACACAACTCACAACTAGGGAAAGCGTCGTGACATACGTGACCAGAGCGAGAGAGCCACCGAAAGCCCAACACCTTCTTGTTATCGATATGTTGTTGTTTGTTGTTATGGTAAATAACATATATCATTTTAGCATTCAGCATTTTGCTATTTGGATTTCACTGGATTCTCAGCATAAACTTTCTGATATGCTTCTGCTTAATGATTATCAGAAAGTTCTGTTATCGTTTTAAATAAGTTCTGTTCACGATTATATTCATAATGGCATTCCTAAGTCAATCTGATCACGTCCTCGTCTTTAATCGATTAAATGAAAGGTGTTGCCAAAACTAAATGAGTACATGAGGGACATTCCAAACTCCAAAAGAAGTCGTCTGCAGACTCGCAAAATATCGATTACATTATAGGTAATCCGAAGTCAAATGCAGTCTTATTCAATTCCATTTTTACTGTAAGTGGATTCCTTTTCAAACTCATTACGTTATCTTTTATCGATTGCATTAGAGGTATTATATATGTTAGACATATTACGGAAATGGTATTCCAAATTTGGAACTAATGGCAGACTACATTAGAGGCATTGCTTCAGCCAAACCAACTACAGCAAGAGTATGACTAATCTCATTACAGCAAGGATACTGCTGCTATTCAATTTTAATGTCAACTGTATAACAGTAAGGGAATTCAATTTCAAACTTATTACGATGTCTTTCATCGATTACATTAAAAGTGTCGTCAAAGTTTAACGTATTAAAGGAAGGGTATGCCATTCGTAAAGCTAATTGCAAGCTCCAAAAATATCGATTACATTTGGAGTATTTCATTTAATTCCTTTGCTCACGTTTTGACTTAAAATAAGAAAGAAAATAGCTGACTACTGCTCCCAATAAATGAACTAATTTGAAAAGTTTATTATAAAAAATAAATGTGTTCAGATATTTATTCAATAGCATTCCAGCATTGTATGCAAATGAGCTTCTTCAGACCAATGGCCAACACTGGTTGGGGTTATGTGTTGTAAATTGATGACGACGTTCACAATCATCGTACTTATATACAACATAGCTTAGAGCGATGATGACGACGTCATAGCCGTTGTTGTTGTGGTTGACGTAGTACAACCCGTCAAAAGATACACCCACACACACACAGACACACACACACACACACACATACAAACACACACTTAATGCTCTCTCTACGCCTCTCTTTTTTATATACCCTTGCATAGGTTATTGTCATTATTGTCGTTAACTTTGCAACGCATTAAATAGAATAAAAATCGCCCCTTGCTCATGGTTCGATCTCCTCTACATTAATACTGCTTTTGAAGTTAGAAACGCGATTCTCGCTCGAAATTCATATAAATATTCTAGCTTCAGCTATTCACAATTAAGGCAGAGTCCAAACTTGCACCGCATTGAAGAAGGCTGCTGCGACTCCACAAGGTATACATATCCTTGATCTATCGATTCAGACCGGTTAGTCTGCTCCTCTTATCCACTTCTCGTCTAAAACCGATTTAAGTCTATTGGTCACCGATGTCAGTGAAGTGATTTGGAGTGATTTTGATTTCCATTTATAAAAAAAAGTTACACTCAGATAAAAAATCGCCCTGAATTTTAGAAATATAGAAATTAAGCTCACCTTTTAAAAAGCAGGGTTTTTCTTCTCCTAATTTAGGACTATATTTTACAAAAATGTTGGAAAAGTAGATCCAATTTTTCAGGGTGCTCAGCTCTTTAGCGGGCTCGAACATTAGCGCTTCTGTTGCCTGTGTTGTTATTAAACAGTTTTAAAAAACTAAGAACTAATTTGAAAAATAGCAACCGATATTATTATAATATTTCTTCTTTTTTTTCTAATAAGAAATGAGAGCAGTTCCACGCAAAAGAAATAAATCGAAATTTTTTCAGAGTATTTCGTAGTCGAGCTCCCTCGACTACCGAGTTCTCACTTGTTTCTAGGTTCGTTTTTGCTATGCATAAAGTATCGCCTATATAGCCTACTAGTGCCTCGTGCCTCATGCTTCATGCCTTATGCGTTAAGCTTTATGCCTAGGCTCTGTTTTCTAGTTTCGTTTTCGTTTGCGTTTCGCGTTCGACGCGTTATGAGTTCTTTTTTTTTTTGTTTTTTACTCTTCCTCTTGGTGTTGTTGTTATTGCTCTCAAAATTATTGTTGTTGTTGTTATTGTTGTTGTTATATGCGTGCTTATATAGCGCATTATTAAATATGAGTCGTGCTGTGCTCTCTCAAAGGTTATCTAACCATTGCCCGGCAAACACAACGTCGCCTCGTTAAGCTGACTTGGTTTTTATTTTTTTCTTGTGCTCCGTCTTTTAATAGCTACTCAAAACAAAAACCAAAAAAAAAAAAAAAAAAAAAAACGTTAACGAATATTGCCCGAAAAACAATGCTTGAAAAAATTGCGCAAAAAATCGTCAAGTGTTTGCACTGCAATCGGAAAATGTGAAAGTTTTTGTCTGTCGCCCATTAAATGCCTGAAGTGCATATACAAACAATCCGAACAATAATAATACTAAAAGAAAAACAAAGGGAAGAAAATAATAAATAAATGAAAACATAAGAGCTACTCATTAGCTGTCTCTCTACTCAACAAATTCTGAAGCGGAACGAAGTGTAAGCAGAGCTATAATATATATTTGTAAAAGCAGCACAGTGGTCACTCTCCTAGACGAACACTTCGATTAGTTTGGTGGCCAAAATGAAAAATGAAGTTTACGAATTTTAAACTATTCAAATTCAAGAAGCTGTAATCTTTAATAACATTAGAATAACTAATTGGTATTTTCTGAATTCTGTAGTCAAAAATTCGAGTATTCCTAATAATATCATTAAAGACTAAAATTAAATTATAAATTAAAAAAATTAATTTATTTAAGATTAAGTTTCCACAGCATTTTGAATGTCTTTTTTTCTCCTTCTTATTAATAAACATTAAAAAAATTTAAGAAAATATGAAATCCTCCCAAATCAAGTGCGTTGGCAATTTTCACTGTACATTCACATTGTACACCACTGCAAAAATGTTATTCATAACAAAAAAATTGCTTGATATTCAGTTTTGAATTATTTCAATGCAATTCCATACAAATACAATGGCATGTCGGATGAGGGGGGGGGGAGGCTGAGGTCAGGCTCAGGGTGGTGACGGGGAGGGGTTGGGTGGTTTATTTTGTTGGCAATTGATTGAATTGAATGCCTGCATGATGACCGCACCTGCGATGACGTCATGCCACATGTATGTATGTATGTAAGTATGTATGCCACAGGGTCACATTTAGCCCTATAAGTTTGTATGAGTGTCTGTTTGTGTGTGTGTGTTTGCCAAGCATGAGAACGTGCCATGATCATTGAACTGTGTCGACCCAAAGTCAAAAAATTGGTTCACTTCACTTTTCTCACTTGTTGTTGTTTTTCTTTCTTTTTTGTTTTTCTTTCCCCCCGTTACTTTTTGTTTATGACAAATTTAACGATTTGTTTGTCGTGCTGTTTTTCTTTCCTCGTCTTCTGCTGCTGCTATTTGTTTTTTTTGTTTTTTTTTTTTTTTGGCGTTGGCTCGTCAACGGCAGAGAAGAGATTATGTCATGTTTTGATGTAGTTGTAGTTGCGTTTTTATATACCCGTCAAGCAACAAGTACAACGGGGCGTATACATATTCTATTATCTTTGTATCTTTGTATCATAATACAAATAAAAAGAAGACATATTTCTTCATAGTATACAAAAATGTCTAAAAATAATATGAGGAAGTTGTACTTATGTATGTAAGACGTAGCAGGAAGCAGGTATATACGATATAGGTATATCTATATAGTTTGCAAATTATACTAAAAATGTATACCAAGTTCAAGTTGGTTTCCATTTATCAAAATCGATTACCGATAGCAATCAACAAAGAAAGAAAGAAAGAACATAAGGTCAACAACTGAAATGAAATCACGCACGGAATTCTGCCTCAAAAATAGCGATTTAAAATTGACTATTGCAATAAGTTTGCCAAAACTCAACCGATTTAAAAAAAAAAAAAAAAAACTAGGCCCTGATTATGATTTGAGCTCTAGATAAATACTAAATACGTTCGAAATTCACAAAAATAAACTTATGCCAGAGTTCGAACTTATGTTAGTTAAAGGGTATCTGATAGCAGAGCTCTGCTCGCTTATAGTAGAATTCATTGCTTTGTTTGATTATTACTGTCGATGTTTCACATTGTTGCTGGGCAAGCGTTGATTATCGCTGATTGGCTGATTGGCTGATCGCGTTGTTCGTTAGAAAGCATAGCGCATGACACTAACACATATTCAAACGCATACAACTACAAATGGCGCACATTCCATAAATTCCTCAGCTGTGGCTGTGTTTTGGCTAAGGAGCTTTTTGCTTGCGTCCCTCCCTCTCTCTCTCTTTCTTTGTCTCGCTCTCTCTCTCGCGCTCTGTTTTCGTTTTGTTTTCATTTTGCATTTTGCCTGTGCGATCTCATTGCACGAAAGCTCTCTGCGGCTCACTCTTGGCTGCTCTCTCGCTGCTCACTCTCATTTAAACTGGTTGAGGCTCTCAATTGGTTAACTGGTCAGTCGGTCGACTTGGAATTTGTCCACTTCAGCTTTAGCGGCCACTGTGCAAATATTGGTCAACTTAAAAGTTAGCTATTTTGCATAATCAACAACATGACGATGATCATTGGCATCGGCATCATCAACCTCATCATCATCATCGCCTCGTATTCATCTTCATAATAGCATTGGGTCGGGTGTGCCAAATTTGTTTGTCTGCTGTCGCGTCGCCCCGCAAAACTAGAATCTGTAATCTCACCTGCTTGTCGAATACAGCTACTCGACCAGTTCAACTCGTCGCTGATCCAATTTTTCAATTCATCGAATTGATGCCAAACGTTTCTGGTTACCCACCAAAAAAAAAAATATATATTTATATATATAAATAAATAAACTATGGTTATACGCATATTAACAGAGATATGAGCGTTAGAAAAAAAAGATTTTATTTATATAAATAGAACTAAGAGGAAGCTACACATCCCTCACTTTAAGCCAGCTAAAACTATAGTTTGACCTTTAGAGTCATTCTAAAATAAATTTATGATTTAATATACGCATATAAATAGGCATATATTTTTATTTATTTTATTTTTTATTTAAGGGTAGCGTTGATTGCCTAAAAGTAGGCACTGAAAGCAGAAACTGCCACCCCTATTTTATCAGCAATTTTCTTTGTTGTATCGACCAATATTTGCAATATTGGGTAATTAAGTTAAGTTATATAAGGTATATATCATATATTTGCGTGAGAAGAATAGAATTGAAATTGAACTGAAGAAACTGTGTGTTGAATCGATTCTACATATTTGACAACTGAATTCAGGGTGGTATTTGCCAGTCGAACGAGTGTTCGACTATTCAGCATTCTTACTTAAATACTTTGTTATTGTTCTTAGTTTATTTCTTCTGCTAACTCAAGCCGCTGTTTAGCGTAATTAGAAAGCATAACAATCCACAAAAAAAATAGTCATTCGACAATTTTTAGGGTTAAGCTTAGCCATAGCTGCATATTTTGCTGTTCCTGCTTCAATTTTTCACAGCTAAAGAGAAATTTTTTTTAAATATCTAGTATCAAATTTTGAATGAACAAATTAAACAATAAATATTGTTTCTGCTTTATGTGGGTCTTCAAGAAACTCAGCAAATGTCTAATAAAAGTGAAAATCAATTATATATTTCTAGGGTATTTGTTGTGCTCAAATTGATTTAATCTTTAATTAATTTTTTTATGGATTCGATTTCCCCAAAATTTGGATTGTGAGTGTTATGCATGAGTATTAAGCAGTTTTTTTTTGCATTATTTATTAGCTCCCTGTGGTTTAAGCGCGTAATTTCACTTTTTCTTTAATTTCAACAGATGATTTGGAATAGGTTCGCGGGAAGGGGGGGCATATACAAATAAGTTTATATGTTTGCAGGTATTTAGGTATTGGCGTTTCTACTCTATCTTTCTGTATTTTTTTTTCTGTATTTCTTTCTTTTTTTTTTCCCTCGCCTTCAACTTCAGCTTAAAAAAAAAAACAACTTATTTCAAGGCAAGTCACGATCGAGCGCCACTTGCGAATTAAAGAAAAACCCCACTAAAACAGCAGCCGGGCCCTGGGGCCAAAAAAATAAAATAATAAAATAAAATAAAAGAAGCTGTTTAGGAATGCTCTTTTTTCTGAAAGCGCTCTCTCTCGTGGCTTGCAGATACTTTCTAGACCGTTGAGTAAATTGTGCTAAAGTTGTCAGAATTAAAAGATCCCACAAATGGAAAAATTTACTTAAATTAAAGATCATCTTAGCAGCATATAAATTTAAAATATGGCATTAGTTTTTATAGTTTCTGGAACGATATATCATTGCTGTATTGTTCAAGCTAAACACCTTCTAAATTAATTTTATGACTATGTCTGTTTTCTAGGGTATTTCAAATGCTCGCCTCAAACACCCAAAAATTCAATAATGAGCACGAGAGAAGTAAAAAAGAGAGTCACGACGAGCCCAAATGATAACAGAGAGCAGCTGGAATAGAGAAGGAGAGAAAGACAGAGAGAGAGAAAAAAGTTGTTAAGCGAGTGTGAATGTTGTTGCTGGTGTTGTTGTTGTTGTTTGTATACCCTAGCTGAGAGTGTTTCAATTTTCCATGTGATATTGTTGCAGAAGACTTTAACCAATCTTTTAATAAGATTTCTATGTCATTAAAATTGTGTTTATTTTTTTCTATCGGTAATCGATTACTGATTACTGATACTTGTAAAACGGGGCGCGTTACTGATAAAATCAATATTATATAGAATATAAATAGCAGAAGACGTCTTTTAAAGCTCAAAAGTTACGAGTGCTTTAATGCTACCAAGCAAAAATTAGCGACAAAGCGAACATTTTAAAGATGATGCAACTTTGCCCCGGCAAAGGGGGCACAATTCAAGCTAACAATAACACTACAGACATCAATCCATTCCTTATATATTTTTTGAATTCTCGCTTGATTATCGCACAGTTCACTTGGATATATCCAAACTTGTTAACTTTAGATTTTGTACATTGTGAGCAAAAATATATATCTAAATTCGAGCATGTGGTTTTCCTATAATTCTTGTTAGCTTTTTTGTCACTTAAATTATGAACAAACATTATTGTATTAGATTTCACATATACAAAACAATTTTTACATAGTCTATACTATTTGAAGGACCTTACGATTTCACGGGGAATCTTGGTTCGCGAGTTGAGTTGACTCTGGCAGACGACATAATATAAAAATCTTGGTAAATTTTACTACTTGTTACTGAATTTTAGAAAGAATGTTTTCCACATTTTGTGTTTTTTTTTGTTTTTTTCTAAATAATAGAAAACGTTTCTAAAAAAAAGTCGAATTAGCGCAAGCCTTTCCAAATTGAATTATTTCCTAATACATACAAATTATTTTTATTTTTTCATATGAATACTTTTAGTGCAGTTTACTAAAATGTAGAGTAATTGTTTTTCTGAGTGTATAATCGATTTAGCCATAAGCAAGAGCATTAAAACCTCGGCGCCGACAACTTTTCTTTCAGGTTGTTCGTCGCGGCGAGCAAGGCAAGTCTCTTGGCTTGTCTCTAGAGTTGTTGTTTGGGAGCGAGTGCCATTTGATGCGCTGTTATTCGTTGTTACTCTTAGCGACAACAACGTTGTTGTTATTGTTGTCGTTGTTGTTGTTGTTGCTATTGTTGTTGCTATTGCTGTTTAATGGCTGGTTAGCGGACCTGGCTAGCTGGCTGCTGGCTGCTGGCTGCTGCCTGCTGGCTGCTGGCTATTGCCGTTTTTGCCGTTTTGCGGATTTTCATAGTTCAGTGCGCTTTCCAGACGACAACGCTGACGACAGCAGCAGCAGCAGCAGCAGCTGGTCGCGTTTAGTCTAAATATAATATTTGTGTGATTTATTTAATTGGGAAAACAACAACAACAATTACTCTATAAAAGTGCCACAAGAATACAAATTGTTTAAAAAAAACTTCTGCAAAACAAAAGAAAAGTATTTAAAAAAATACTTGTGCAAAAAAAAAAAAAGGAAAAGCAACAAAAAATACACTTTGTAACTGAAGACGGACTGGCTAATCTAACTGTATGCATAATATAACTTGAGACAGTTAACAATAATACCAGCTGCATTGCAGTATTATGTGTATTTGTAGTACTTTCCCTTGTTGTTGTTAAATGTGTGTTGTGTGTTGAGTGTTGTGTGTTGTTATGCAATCCGTTGAAAAATGCCGCAATTTGATGAATCTTTCTTGAGCGATTGCGCGCTCGCCGAACGCTGGCGTTTCTACTCGTATACAGTGAAGCAACCGCACGTTCAAGATGAACCACATCATTACCAACAGCAGCAACAACAACATCATCATCAGCAACCGCCTCGGTGGTCTGCGTCGCGAGATAACAACAACAACAACAACAACAACAACAGCAGCAGCAGCAGCAATAAAACTACGCTGCATGACATCAAATTCCACAGGCGACGCAAATATAAAAAATGGCCACGTTTGGCATTATCAACAACAACAACAACAACACTAACATCAACACCAACACTAACACCAACACTACCACTAACACCAACACCAACAACAGCACCAGCAACACCAACATCAAGCACATCATCATTGACACCACCATCGCCGTGTTTGCTAGTCAAGAATGTGTTGCTCTGTAAGTGAAAGCTAACATAAACAAACACACATATGTGTGTGTGTGTGTGTGTGTGTGTATATATGCATACCCCCCCCCCCTCTCTACCTCTCTCTCTCTCTCTTTCGCTTCACCAATTAGCGTGTGTTTGGTAGTTTGGTTTTTGGGTGGGTGGCTTTGGATCGTTTACCGTTCATCGTTCGTCGTCCATCATCAACATCATGCAAATCAAATAAGAGTGCGCCACATGTGCGCATACCCTAGCTAATTATGGAATGCAGCATATTAGCTAGTTGAATGTGCAAATTACACAACTTCAGCTTATAAACATATTGCTAACCGAATCTAAAATTTATACATAGCATTAGGGGTATTCACGTTGCGCATATTTCGTGCTCTGACACATTTTACAGAGTATTTCAAATACGGCCTTCTCTCCCTGAGTTAGTTAGCAGTTAGTCTCTCTATCTTTCGCTGGTTTTTGTCGCGATCTTTCCTCATTTCCCATTTGATGTTTGCGATTGAAAAACAAGCATTATATATATATATATATATATATATATATATATATATATATATATATATATATATATATCATGTTATTATGTTAATATGCGAATTTGAATATGTGAAAGAGCAACACGTGAAGGTCTCTGATCCATTTTACACACATATACGAATTATATATAAATAAATATAAATATTCATTGTCAACCACAGCGAAAGTCAAAACCAATAGAAAAGGAATATATATTATATATATATGTATATATATATTTACATATTGATTGTTATATATATATATGAATTTGTTGAGTATTTGAATTATTCGCTTCTTTCGACAATTTGTATTATTCTGGTTTAAAGTTCATTCCTTCTTCTACGGCATGTGTGAAACTATCTTCAAGTATATATCTTAATAATTATGATAAGGCTATATCTCTTTTCCTTTTAGATCGGTTTCAGTTTGTCTAAAGTTTTGGATGAGGGGCATTCCTTGGGTTATTGAAACTGTGCATGTCAACATTTTTTTTCGTCACGAATTCTTGAAATCCAATAACTGCCTCGGAGTCAGTCTGAATCATACTTTAAAGTTCTGATTGTGATTCACAAATGCGTGATACGCCTTCCTTGTGAGTTGTGAGTGTGTTTGAGTGTTTTGTCTATGGTTTAGTCACAGTGTGTGACTGAAATGAATTTACATACACATATATTCAATTGGAACAATCATTCAGACTTAACTGCAATTCAATCGAACTCTTACAATTTCTGTTCACCATCTGTGGAATAAATAACGAGTAAAGTTTTTTGTGCTAGGAAAAATAATGTGTATGATATTTATTATAATATTATGTTTTTTTTTCTTGTATATTAATTACTATATATATTGTATTGCTTATAATGTTGTACATTTTGTTGTTCGTTCCACTCCACGCACAGACGGCAGCATCAGTTCTCCATCCACGCCCAGCAATTGTTCGGCGGTCGGCGTCGGTGGCTGCGGCGGCAGCAGCAGCAACAACAGCATCAACAGTGGCAGCACCTATACCGGACACTCGTCTAGCTCTTCCACAACGCCACCGCCACCGACAACACCACAGCAGCAGCACCATCATCATCTGAGTGGTGGTGGAACAGGACGAACTGTTGGCGTTGGTGTGCCGCCGCCAGCACCGCCGAATGCGAATGCGACATCGACATCGTCATCGGGTAGTGGATCGTCGGGGCATAAGAACAGTCTGAAGGGTACGAAATTGGCGAAGCGAGCGCGCTCCTTCAAGGACGATCTGATTGAGAAGATCTCACTGATGCGCACCACAAACAATACGCTGGGTCGATCACATTCGCCGCACAGTCCGCGCAACAAGCATGGAGCAAAGCCGCCGCCAACCACCGAAGAGGTCCAGCGATCCACACAGACGCTGGAGACGCACGTCAAGGATATCTCGAATGCGCTCAAGCACTTTCGTGATGTCATACTCAAAAAGAAACTGGAGGTACTGCCCGGCAATGGTACGGTCATACTGGAGACCATTGCCAGCATGTATTCCGGTTAGTTAATATTCTAAAACAAAAGAACGATCATAATCATAGTCATAATTATTATTTTCTGTTCGTTATAGTCATTCAGTCGTATACGCTGAATGAGAACAGTGCCATCATGAGCTCAGCCACACAGCAGGTCTATCAATCTCTTGGCAAGCTCATCAAGCTCTGCGACGAAGTGATGCTCAGCGAGAAAAGCGGCGAGTGCGCCTCCCTCAGCAATGAGAATGTGCGCGAGGTCATTGATCTCCTCGAGGATGCAGTCCGCGTAAGTCCGCTGCAAATCCACTTTGCTATTTAATTTAAAATTCAAAATATAAGAAATATTAGCAAGATTTCTAAGTTATTTAAATGCATAATAATCCACAAATCTGTTGTAAATATATATTTTGGTCTCTTATAGAATCTGGTCACACTAGCGCAGGGCAAACTGAAGGAGCAGGATCAATGCGCGTTTCGCTATAGCGGTTCTGGATTGGGTGGCATTGGTGCTGCCGCCGACATAATGGGCGCCGTTACCGCGGCAACTGCAGCCGGTGGAATGGGTAGTGGTGGGATGCGTACGCCTTTGGATGCAGCTGCAGCGGCGGTGGCACAGCGCACATCGCTACCAGACATTGGACTGACACCCAAGGAGCGCGATATTCTCGAACAGAGCAATTCAAATCCGATGCGCGGCTCTCACAGCACCGAGAGCATATTGCGCGACACGAGCCCGCCGCCAAAGCCACCGCTGCCCGATCGGTCCAGCAATCCGCCACCGTTACCACCAAAGCGTCGCAGCCAGCCGCAATCACAGCTGGCGAATACAAGCACGAACACCAATCCAAATAACAGTACGAACACCACCACAAACACCAGCCACTCGTCGCAGGCGAACAGCCCCTTGCCGTATGCCCAGACGCACAACATAAGCATCAACTCCGATTTGGACTGCAGTTCAAATATTTCGCTGCTTAACTATGGCGTCGATCGGTTAGTTGCTTCCTTTCTCTCTCTCTCTCTCTCTCTCTCTCTCTACTTCCCATTTACACTCGCTACTTTTTGCTCACTTGCTCGCTCAAGCTAACTTTCTCATTATTTAACGCAATCCAAAAGTTATTTCTAGATTAACGTTATTCACTTCTTATTTCATTTACTGGTTTAAACAAATTTTACTACTCGCCCGATTGACTTACTCATTCACATCACTAACTGACTGGCTAACGCTCACTTTGTTGTTTGACGCGATTCTAAAGAAATTTGATACTTGAATAGCTTGCACAGCTTATTTTCTCATTTACTCGCTAAAGTTAACTTCTGTACTCGCTCGAGCCCTCTTATTTAATCTAAACTTATATTTTACTCATGCATTTATTTTCTTAATTAATCTCTCAGTCACTCTCCAATTGCTTGCTTGATACACTTAATCGTTTATTCTGTCAATAAACTTACTATTTTATTATCTCTACATTGCTTGATTTACTGGATTAAATTACTTGATTGTTCACAGTCAACCTGCTCTATTCACATATTCGTTCATTCACTCTTATTGACTCGATTTACTTACTCGTTCATTCTCCAATTTTACTACTACGTCGATTTACTTACTCGCTAATTCACGCCCAACTTACCCGATCGATAAACTTATTCGCTTATTCACTGATGTTTGCTCGATTCACTCAACAGTTCATTAACTTAATTAACTATTCGCCCGATTAATTTGCTCGTTCATTCCCTTAGTTAACTACTCGCTCGATACGCATATACTCATCTAATTACTCGTTATCTTGCAGCCTCTCGGTACGGTCGCGTTCCCCCGATGAAAATAGTCAATGCTCGATCGACTCGGCGCTAAATCACTCCCGCGAGGAGGAGGAGGAACACTTGCAATTGCAATTGCAGAAGCCGCCAACGAGACAACAACAACAACAACAACACCAGCAGCTGCACCATCATCTCGCAGTTGACGATGTGGACAAGCTGATCAGTTACAGTGAGTACAGGCTAGCAACAACCATAAATTCGAATTGCAACTCAACAACAACCTCTACCACACATCGACTGCGCCCATCAGAGACTCCAGCTTCAGCTCCAGCTCCATCTGAGCCTAGTGCTGTTGTTGCTGCTCAGCTAAACCAGGAGGCAGCCACGTCAAGTTCTCAGATGGCTGTCACTTTTGGTCCGGGCTCTGGTCCCGGCGCTGTTCTCACCACAGCTGAGGCCAGCACGGAGTTGCGCAAAGTCTCGGCACCTCTAAGCAACAATCGTCATTCAAATGAATCGGGTATTCCAGGCAATTTCTTTCTATATCTGTTTCCTATATCTTTTAGACTGCTTATTGTTTGTTAAAAAGCTCTGCACGAACATATTCAGACAAATGTATGTCATTAATTAGACCAAATGTATTTTCTCAAGCAATTGAAACATTTTCAGAATTTGAATATAACAAGTTAAATACCAGAAAACGTTCACCAAAATATTTGAATTTAAAATCATTTTTGATCCAAAATGCTAATCACATATTACAATATATCAAATTCTGTCTATTATTTTGCAAAAACAAAAAAAATTATATTTAAATGAAACGTTTTCCTGGAAAAGCAGGATTTTTAACTAATTGATTTCAACTTTCATTTGAGGTATTAATTTTTATATCGTAATTATAGTTTGAAACTCATATTTTCTTTTAAACTAACTAAAGTAGACGAAAAAACATTAAATTTTTATTTGAGGTATTTCTTTTTTTCAGTTGCAGTATATACTATATAATATTTTGTCTATATTTTATTTGTTGTTTGCTTTAATTATTTCGCTTTGTTTCGCTTTGATGTTTAGTTTGTTTTGTGTTTGCGTTTGTTTCCAACCAATCCCACGAGTTGTATTAAGTTTTCGAAATTGTATTGTGCACTCAGAAATCACCAATCTCAGCTGATTTTGAGAATAATTCCCCAAAATCAAAATGTACTTGAACACTAAAAAGTTTTTCTTTTTTTTGTTAAATATATATAGAACAATTTCTAAATAGATAAGAATAATTTTCTAAAAATTATTTTTGATTTTTATAAATCTTTTCTACTATTAAGAAATGCATAAGTTTTTAGAAAAATTATTTCTAAAATTCATAAACAACATAATGAAATTTACTGGCTCGGCCTTTAGACATTAGATATCAAATTTTCAAATTATTTATATGCATTTAAAAACTATGCAGAATGTTTGCGAAATCTAAAATTACTTCAGGGTGATTGGTTTTTCTGAGTGCATTTAGATTTTAATTTGTTGTTGTGTTGTGTTTTGTTGTTGTTGTTTGCAACTGATTATTAATGTTGTGTCTGCGCTTTTGCAGGTTTCGTGTCGATGATGTCATTTCGTACGTCCTCGCATAGCGTTTCCAAGCGATCCTCTGAGCACAGTGTGCAATCCTCGACAAAATCGACGAGCAGCAATTCGGAGATGGCGTTCAGCAGCAACAGCGAGACAACATCCTCGTCCTCGTCTTCGGCGATAGCAACAGCAACAACGGCCAGTCGAAGCAGCAGCAGCAACGAGTATCAGCAGATAAGCCAAACACAGTTAACGCAACGCAGCCACATCACCAGCAGCAACAACAACAGTAGCAGCAGCAGCAGCAGCAGCAAAGCAGCAACAGCAACAACAATAATTAGCGGCATCGATTGCTCATCATCGTCATCAGCGGAACTGGCGCCAGCATTGCCACCAAAGACCCAGCAGCGATCGGCAATGTCGCGCTTTGATGCCGCCGTGGATGAGCTGGATGATAATTAGTAGGTTCCAAAACCACGATTGACAGTTTGATAAATGCACTCGATCATTCCACATTAATCGATCGATAACAACTATATTAATCGATCGACAATCAGCAGCTGATTAAACGGCTGTTAACTGTTTCTTGTGTGATTGTTTTGTTTGGTTCTCACTTAACTATCTCTTACTCTCTCTCTCTCTCTGCCTTCATTTGGCTTGCAGTGAAATGCCGGAGTTGCGAACATTGTCGCCGCATCCGCCGCAGCATCACTCGTCGTCGACACAGCTGAATCAGTGGCACACCAAGCATCACAGTTTGATTGAGCCGCCGCGCAGCGCACAGTTGCCCAACAGTTGTGGCAATAACACATTTAAATGCCAATTAGATAAGCCACCGCCGTTGCCCGCCAAGAAGAAGAACAGTAAGTGCAATCGCTCAATGCGCACAGTTATTTACATTGTCTTCTTTTATTTTTTTTTTCTTTTTTCTATGATTATTTCTTTTGTCGGTGTATACATATTGCATTGTACATATGTAAATGTGTGTGTGTGTGTGTGTGTGTAACATATTTGTGCATGTGCAACTGTTTATTTTATATATATATTTTTTGTGGTTCTAAACTTGAACGCCGGGTGTCGCCATAGGCAATGCCAAGCGGTGAGTTTTTCAACATATTGTTTATATCTGTAGTGTGTGTGTGTGTGCATGTGTGTGTGTGCGGAAATTCACCACACACACACACACACACACAAACACAATTACTTCAGTCACATTTTTGTATGACTTTCTTTTTGCATTTTGTGTTTTCTTTGGTTGTTTTTGCATCCATCCATTCACAAGGACACACAATACATGAAAGCCGCTAGTTTATGGTCTTAGACCTTCGACTTATATATGTATATATATATATATAAAATTTTTATACATTTTTTTTAAACAAAACACCTACAACAATAAAAAAAACAACACCCTCCCTTCGAACCACCTCACCCCCCAATCAGACGAACAACAGCATCCAAAAGCAACAAGCAGCAAGAACAACAACAACAACAACAATCAGCAATCAGCAAAAATATCATCTATAAATACATTCAACTTAATCACATATATTTATTTTTGTGTACTATTTGATTTAGCGACAGTTAAGAATTTTGTAGCAAAACTTTTATTTATAGCACTCATAAGCAACTCATCAATGAGCAAATTCAAATTCAAATTCAAACAAAAACGAAAACGAAAACAGAAATAAAAACAGAAACAAAACCTTGCCAAATTGTTGTACGCAAAACTCTAACCCATCTAAATTTACGTTCCAATCAACATCTAGTGTTTCAGAGTGTCGCCTTTTCGGGTAAGTTTCTTGCTGATCCTCTTGCTTCTCTGCTTCTGCGCCTACTCCCCGCCCCCTTACCCACTTTCGTTACGTTTCGTTTTCGTAGCTTTTATTTAAATTGTTCGCTCGTTTCGCTCGTTTCGTTTTTCGTTATTTCGGTTTTAATGCTTTGCTTTTGCATATCCTCTCTAATCAAAGCAGCAAGCTAAGCCTTTTTGTGTTCCATTCCACAACGTTCCAACGCAAAAGCGATTTAATTTGTGTTCCGACTTGCAACGGTAACGAAATTATGTGTGAAATACTTTAATTTTTGTATATTGCTTTCGATTCTTGTTGATATTGGCAAGTTTTCGAATCACGCTTCAGTTTCAATATGTTTATGTCCATAGTTACCGAATTCGAATAAATTCGTACGCATTTCAACTTGAAACTCGAATTTGAGTTTGACTTGTATTATTTGACCATGGAGAGGGTATTCAAACTTCGTGTTAAGTTTTGGACCATGCTTTTTAACGCTGTTGCTGTTTTTTTTTTATGCAAATTAATTTCCTCTCGTTGCAAGAACTTTTTTCTTTTTTTTTTTTTTTTGTTTCTCTTTGTCCTGACCAACAATTGTGTTATTGGTTTTGTTGTTTGTTGTTACGCGCTTATTGTGGTAAAATAATACATTTAATAATTATAAATGAATTGAAACGTTTGTCAAATTTGAAGCCAGACAAACTTCCAAGTGCAGTTTAAGTATTACTAAGAAAGCTGGAGAGAGAAAAAGAGGGAGAAGGATACACAGAGAGAAAGTTTATTTAAGAAAAAGCTACCCATAAAAAGCTCTAAACCAGAGATTTCAATATGAAGATTCTTCATTGTGCAACTTGCGTCATACAGAAAAATATTTTGAGGTTTTTTTATGTATAGATCAATTTTCGTAACATTTAAAAATACAAGATTTACGGTATCAAACCAGAAATGGAATCGGAACCGTATTTCAATTCAGAATCGGAATGTAAAATTTTGAAAGGCTGATTTTTTCTATTTTTCTAAAAATATTCAAATATTTAAAAAGTGTAAATGCAAATAATAATAAAAAAAAATGCAGAAGTAATGAAATTCAGTCCGACTCAGACCGACTTTAAGTACCAGAATCGAAAGCAGAAACTGAATTCGATTCGGGTTGACAAACACCCTGCCCAAAAAGAACACGAAACTCTGTCTCTTTCCGTGCCTCTCTCTCTCTCGCTCTCTCTCTCAGTCTCTCTTTGGCTCTCTGGCCAAAATGGAGCGCAAATGAAGCGGAGATCCCCGTTGCTGTCCATTGATTGTATGGATTGCTGCTTTGGCACAGTTCGTTGCGCTTGTTTTGTTACCATTTGCTGTTTTCATTTTTTTTTTTGTTTCTTTTTTTTTGCTTGTTATTTTGAGCAATTGTACTAAATAATTGTTTTGTCTCGCAGTTCTGGCTTACATGGAGATTTGCTCGGCAAATTCGCACTCGGTGGAGCAGCATCGTCATACAATGCACGCCTACAACATCAGTCGCAGCATGTCGCATAGCCAGACCCTCAAGTAAGTATATAGATACACAACAATCTTAGGAAACTTACCGGTCTAATGACGGGACACTGTAGACTAAGAAGTCACCTAACTAGACTGGGTATATATAGTAGCGATCTCTGCAGGTTCTGTGAAAGGGAGGAGGAATCCTCGATACACATCCTAGCAGAATGTGTCGCACTAGCTAGAAGAAGATGTAGCATCCTAGGGATGCATGTCTTGAATTCTAGAGACGTAGAAGACCTCAACGCAACAACGATCCTAGCATTCGTACGGGATCAGGGGCTGATGGAAGAGCTATAGGCTCAGAAGGGGGCACAATAGATCATATAACAGGTCGCGATGCAATTACCTAGAATGCCAGAGCCTTGCAACTTGGAGCATATACTTGGTCTGTGTCCGCGTCAGAACATTTTATAGATCCCATATTCCATATAGATATCCATTTCTTAATGGAGGCACCCAAATTTCAGAATCGAAATTTTAAAGCCAAACTTGAAGGTTCGATTGCTGGGAAAGATCTCTTACAAAGATCGGTATTTCTTGGTAATTACTTATTGGTTATTGAGTATTTTGTTTGTTTTGTCAATAGCATGATGACAGTTAATAAGGAGCTGTCACCGGAGATGGAGACGCCGCCAGCGCTGCCGCCTAAGAATTACAAGCAGCGCAAATCATCGACATCGACAATGGGGATAACATTACCAGTTATAACAACGCCACCGGCGAGTCCCAAGCCCAAGAATTTGACAACGGTTTGCGAGGAGCACAACAATGCGATAACTGTGTTGGATGAGGACGTGGCAGCTGAAGCTCAATCTGGAGCTGCAGCTGGCACTGCAATCATTGTTGATTGCCAGTCACATCAGTTGCCCAGTTGCGATGAGTCCCAGGCAGCTGCATCTTGTGTTGGTTCCGGCGAACCTTCGCCCAAACTGCTGGAACTCAATGCGGAGCAGAAAGCCGAGAAAATTGAGGAGCGTCGCAAATCTGTGCTTGCCGAACTACAGCTGGACATGGGGGAAGAGGAGCTCGAATTGCTGGGCGAGGAGGAGGAAGAGGAGCAAGTCGATAATCAATTGCCAAATATGCTAGAAGAGATCGATATAACGCCATATCTAATACTCAAAAATCGTGCAGAGGATGGTCCAGAAGTCAAAGCCGGCTACATTGATGCCCTGATCGTGCACGCCAGTCGCGTCCAGAAGGTGTCCGACAATGGTAGGCAACATCAAAATCAGCCCCATCATTCCACCCTTCCTATATCAAAATCCAAATCCAAACACAAACAGAAACACAATCATTATTCACACAGCATTGTCTCAAGAAATCGTCAACGTAACCCTAATCCAAATCCATTTGTTGTCCATTCCGTTCGTGCAGCATTCAGCGAGGCGTTCATCACCACCTTTCGCACGTTCATTCAGCCAATCGATGTGATCGAAAAGCTGACCCATCGCTACACATACTTCTTCTGTCAGGTGCACGATCAGAAGCAGAAGGCCGCCAAGGAGACCTTCTCGCTGCTTGTTCGCGTTGTCAACGATCTAACGTAAGTTTACCGAAATCGAAACCAAAACTTTTGCATTTGAAATATATATATAATTATATATATATATATATATGTATAGGTCGACGGATCTGACAAGCCAGCTGCTTAGCTTGCTGGTGGAGTTTGTGTATCAATTGGTCTGCTCGGGCCAACTGTATCTGGCCAAGCTGTTGCGCATCAAGTTTGTGGAAAAGGTGACCCTGTATAAGGATCTGAGGACACCCGTGTGCTTTGTGCCCGATCCGCAGATTAGCAGCAATCCAGCAAACCAGCCCAGTCTGCTCGATCTGAAGTCATTGGAGATTGCCGAGCAGATGACGCTGCTCGATGCGGAATTGTTTCAGAAAATCGAAATACCCGAAGTATTATTATTTGCCAAAGATCAGTGCGAGGAGAAATCGCCGAATCTCAACAAGTTCACCGAGCACTTCAACAAAATGTCCTATTGGGCGCGCTCCAAAATCTTGCGGCTAACCGATGCCAAGGAGCGCGAAAAACACGTCAACAAATTTATCAAAATCATGAAGCATTTGCGCAAAATGAACAACTACAATTCCTATCTGGCGCTGCTCTCCGCCCTCGACTCGGGTCCCATACGCAGGTAAGTCAGTCTCTCTTTCTCTCTCTCTCTCTATATATATATATATATAAATATATCTTTTATCTACGGAATCAGTCAAATATATATATTCTTACAGATTGGAATGGCAGAAGAGCATTACGGAGGAGGTGCGCTCCTTTTGCGCTCTCATCGATTCAAGCTCCAGTTTTCGTGCGTATCGCCAGGCGCTGGCCGAAACCAATCCACCCTGCATTCCCTACATGTAAGTGTATATGAATATTTTTATTATATACATAAACCCTTAAAAATAGGCTCAAGATATTTGTCAACTAGTTGACAGTAATACTGATATCAATGTATATGTGTATTTCAGCGGTCTAGTACTACAGGACCTCACGTTTGTGCATGTGGGCAATCAGGACTATGTGTCCAAGGGCGTCATTAATTTTTCGAAGCGCTGGCAACAATACAACATCATTGTGAACATGAAGCGTTTCAAGAAATGGTGAGCACATAGATTACATTTAGAGATTTGATCCGAAACAAACAATAATTTACAACTATTTTCAGCGCATATCACTTTCGACGCAATGAGCGAATTATTGGCTTCTTTGATAACTTCAAGGACTTTATGGGCGAGGAGGAGATGTGGCAGATATCGGAGCGGTTAAAGCCACGTGGGCGTCGCCAAAACTATTAGTCTATCAATCAGCAATCATAGCAACAACTATAACTACAACTATCGTGCAATCTTCATATATATGTATATATATATATATGTCTATATACCTATCACACGCATCGACAAGTGCATGAGAGTGCATATATATATATATATATATGTAGCTATAAAAAGTACCTACAAAATATACATGTTATTAACAAAGTTGAATTACGATTTGTGTAGTTGCAAAAGAACAAACAAAAAAAAAAAAACAAAGAAAAGGAAAAAAAAAACACCTGCATTGATATTATAAGAGTTATATGTATTATATATGTATATGTATTCGTATAACAACCTAACTAATGGTTAACCTAGTAACCGTCACGGTATCTGACAGCACAAATTCTGCTAGTTTTTCATTTTTGATTTTCAGTTCATTTGGAACCTTTTCCTAACTGTATTAACAACGAATTTTCAAAAGAAGACGCTCGTTTTTTTCTTTTCCTCTTTTAAAAACTGTTAACAAATATTTACGTGTATGTAGAAAAAAAAGAAGAACGATAACTTTAAAGAGTTTTATGTGTGTTTTTTAAATAACGCTAATCCAAAAAAATGTAAAAAAAAGAAGAAGAAAGTTGTGCATATAGTTGACCCAAGTTCGGCTGTTTTACTTGCAATTGTAGGCGCCAAATCCAAAATCCAAATGCAATTCAAAACCGCTATTTTACCTCCCGGTTTCCAATGCTATATATATATATAGATAACTATATATGTATGTATAGTTCAATGTCTGAGCCAACTGCTGCAGCTGTATGCACAACATAATCCACACAAACAACAACAATCGAATCAATATCAAAAAAAAAAAAAAAAATTCTTTAAAATGCTTTCACTCAATTTAACGAAACAACTTCAAAAGTTACAAAAACTAAATTATATACAAATTGCTTTTATGTGTATAGCCATATATATTATGTATATATACATACTGATATTATATGCATATGCATAGAAAATCCGTTTACAAAAATATTGGAAAGAAAGTGGAAACTATTTAAAAAAAAAAACAGCAAAAATTAATAGAAATCTACAAAATGTACATTAGTTAAGCTAAACGATAGCATATTTATCAACTTTAAATGTATATGTATATTATATGCTATATATTATATATACACACGCGTAAGCGCTTCCACGTCCAAGCCAACAACACTATATATATATATATACTTTACAACTTGAAATTGTACAAAATTTGGATTCTTCTATGTACTACAAACTCTATACAAACATATAGCAGAGAGCGCTTGACATCTGTGCTATCTATCAGCTATATATATGTATATATATATATATATATATATAAATATATACATATATATACACAAACACACACACACACACACATACGCACATAGAAACAAGACTGTCTTTAGGATATATGTAGCAGTATTTCATGTATCTTACCAAAAAATCTAAACAAACACGATTATTTGTACTGGAAATTGTTATAAACGAGAAACTTTAGCAAAGTTGCATGTACCAATACACACACATACATACTGCTATATACTATATTATAAATATATATTATATATATATATATATATATATATATATATATAAACCTAATGAATCAAAATTTAAACCTACCAAACTAACTAACTACCTATGTATAAATATATAAATATATATATTTATACATATATGAATAGAAATATGCATAAGTGTACACATTTATATGCGCAGCATTGTGTATCCGATATCTGATTTAGTCATTGCTTTGTATGTGCCTGTTATCGATTTTTGATGTATATTTCGAGAACATCCACACTTTTTTTTATAAAAAAAAAAACAAAACAAACAAACACAAAACAAAAGAGCAAACAACTTATGTATGTATGTAAATGTAATTGTATTTATAATCTATTTGTAAAACGAAAAAGAAAAAAATTTGAAAAAAATCTTAAACTTTAAAGATATTACAGCAGCAACAACAACAAAACATAGAAAACTTGATGAATAAGCTAATCTTAAATAATCTCCAATTTTTTGTCCTGTTTTTTTTTTTTGTTTAGTTATATGTGTGTAAATGTATTGTATGTTTAACTTTAACTTTAACTTTAACTTAACTGATTAGTTCATATTTCGTCACGTAATTGTACTTTCGTTTTTCCAAGTAGAGCAATTTTTAATTGTAAATGTATTTGTAACTAAATGTTATAAATTTATTCGTAAGAAATATATAGCTGCAAAATAAATGTATTTTTCCTTTAAAAAAAAATCAACAATCACTTTTATGAACCAAAGAAATGAAAACGGAAGCAGGCAGTTAACTGTACATATGTGTGTGGTGCGCCAAGCAGTGCAAAGCGAATTAGGGAAAAATAAGCAACGAAAAAGTGCTTGCCATATTTGTGCCATTCTTTTGGAGGCAGGAAAGAGAGAGCCCATGAGTGACCCCTGACTTTAACAGACTCATTACCACCAATTAAAACGTAATTATATTTTTGCCGTGGGTGTTCAGATTATTTTTTGCAGTGGGTGTAACGTGTGCGCCTTTCTGCGACGCTTTGATTACATTTGACATTCGAGTAAGATGGGCGCATGAAAAGGAGTAATTCGTGATCAGATCGACAGCCTTGTTGTATTGCATATTAAATCCGTTGGAATTGAATTCAAACTGCGCCATAATGTTATGTTATTTGGTGTGTTACGTTAACGTTAACACTAGCGCGCACGTCAAACTTAAAGTTAAACTTTCTGTTAAACTCAAAACGGTCTGCTAAATAACATAATTTCGGTATATACAAGTGCAGGCACAGCTACTTTGTCATTTTTGTCTATTTTATTGAGTCGGCCACACTGAACGGCGATATATCAACAAAAAGTTAATACTCGTCAACGGTTTCGAACGGTACAACTCGTAGAGTCCTCTGTGAGCGAGTTTGTAGTATCTTGCCTTTTTTTCGTTGCTGTTATATTAATGATTTAAGCCAATGTAAATTTAAACGTATATATAATATTAATATAAATTCTATGAGTGTGTGTTTGCTACTTTTTTTTTCTTAAGTCTGTTTCGGTTTTGTGTTTATGTTTTGTTCATGTACAATTAAATTAAAATCAAAGAAAATCACGCAAATAAATCTTGTGAATAGTGAACAGAACCAAATATTTTGTAGCGCCAAAAGCGGCAGTAACAACAGCAGCAACGATAACAACAACAACAAGAACAGAATTAACAAGCAATTTGCAACACTTACTGCCCGCTTTCAAGGGTTTAATAATATCAATCGATTTCAATCGTTTCCCACCGATCGTTCAATTAATATGCACTCTGTGCGCCTCATTCACTTGATTGCCTGTCGGACGATCGCACGAACGATGAAGACGATGATGATGATGTTGTTGATAATGTTGCTCCTTACAAAATCAAAAAAAAAAAAAAAAAAACTGAAAGTGACGACAAAAGCAACGAAGCCAGCTAAGAAGCGATCGAGGCAAGCGATTGATCAGTTTGATCAATTACGTAATACTGCGATTCGAAGTTCGAATTTCGAACCCTTTTTTCTGCAATAGTGTGTGACCCTGAGCGCAAATTGCTCGTCGGTGTGCGTGTGTGTGTGTGTGTGTGAACAAGAGCGCATATTAAGCTTTCAGGTTAAGCTTAAGTAATCAGCTGTGCTTGAACTAAGTGATCCTCAAGTATAAGTACTAAGTACACACACACACAGATGAGTACACAGCACAAAATAAGTGTTAATAGGACAACCATATTTGTGGATCGAATAAATGGAAAAAACTAAAGTGAAAGCTGCTCTGCGTAATTTAAACTTCAAATACAATTTTTTTAAATTCAAATGGACTTTAAAGTGCTAGAAATTAAATACAATTTAAGGGATTAATGTAATTATATTATATCTTAATATCTTAATATTGGAACTGTTTGGAGTCCTGTCTTGCTGTAATATTTTTTTGTGGTTGTTTTTTTTTTAATTGCGAAATGTTATATGGAAAAATCAAAATTTCGAAAAAATAGGACTGAAGGATTATTTTTGATTTTCCGAAAAATATTTGGTATGTAAAAATCTGTAAGGCACTTGAAATTCAATTTAAAGAACAGTGATTAATTTTGGAGCTTATTCTACCAAGCAAGTAATTTAAAAATATATATAGAGATTAATTCTTGGTTAAAGTTTTTTTTTGCTATGGAATTTTTGTCGCGGTGTATACTATCCTAGCTGTAAGCCTTTGTTGTTGGTGCCCCATTGTCTCATGGACAGCCTGTACTTGTTGTACATGCACACATACACACACACGCACACACACATATATAAATATGTATGTATGTTTTTATGTGTATTTAGTTATGTGTGTAATGTTGTTGTTTGCGTTTTGGCGCGTTTGAAAAGCGTGAAAGTCATTGTCCAAGAGGCAAATAAACCGGTGCTGTTGTTGCTGTTGTTGTTGCTGCTGACACCTTGCTTTGCCGGCCGGCCACTTGAATGCGCTTCCTGTGAGTGCGAGCAGAGTCGGCCAGCAACAGCGACAAACAAAATGGAAATAATGCTGTGCAAAACTCCTCTCGATCTCGAAACGAAACACACGCACACATGGGCGTAGCCAGGATCTTAGCTAACGGCGAACGAGAAATGGAGGGGGAGGCACATTAAAATTAACACAGCGAATGAAAGAAGAACAAAGGCAAAACGTATAACGGCAAACATCATATAGCTATTTAATCCGTTTATTGTAACGGTTTCAAGTGAGCATGTTTCTCTGCCCACTGTGCATTTGCATTCTCTCACTTTGTAGAGGAACACTGTGTTCCCAATGCACATTTTCGGGAATACTTTTTGTGATAATGTAAAATTCTTGCATAAGCATTTCCAATTTGATTTGTTCCTAAATATTTGTAACATATATTTATATATATATATTTATATTTTGATTTGAACGTCTTGGACGCCCCCTCCAGTGGGCTATGCCCATGCACACACACCAATACACACACACACACACACACACACACACCATACAATCGCAATATCAGAAATCAGAGTTATGTTTCTCTGAAGTAACTTCTGCTTCGACCGCTGCTGCTTCTGCTGCTGCTGCGCGTCTGCACGTCTGTTCGATTGAACTGACCCTTACCGCCGCCGCCCGCCCCTACACCCTGCAGCGTCTGTCTGCCCGTCCGTCCGTTTTGTCGTCTTGGGCCAGCCGGCTTGTCTCGCGCTTTGCTACTTGACAGCAACCTGCACGGTGGCAGCGACGTCGGCAGCGGTACTTGAGCCCACTCTTGGAGACAGTCGTTATACTCTACGTATGTATGTGTGTGCTGCATCTTTTTATTATACTCTTGCGAAGCCAATGTTCATTTTGTCGTTAAGCTTGTCGTTGCAACCCGACTTCATAAAATATATATGTACATATATTCTTCATGAGCATCGTTAATTCGTCTATTTATTTCTCCATCACACCACACCGAACTATGTGAACTCAGTCAGTTTTACAGTTATAATGAAACTGAGAGAATATCCGTATCGGATAACTATATAATATAGCTGTCATACGAACGATCAGTTCTTGTATAATTCACCAAGATATGTATTTATTTATTCCGGTCTAGGTTTGAATAGGTTCCCATTATTTTTGTTCTCGTTATAGTTATAGTACTTTACGAACTAATAATCTGGTTTCTTGTAACTATTTCTAAAAGAAATTTTTCGGCTCCGTTTCTGAATCTTTACTGGTAAGATTGCTGTTCCCCTTCCAGTTCTGAAGTCTTTCGTTTTTTTGTCGTAAATCGTTGCGCGCTTATTTTGAATAAATCGTCATTTTATAAGTTAAGTTTTCTATTTTTGCTCAGGGAATTCAAAAGTCGGGTATGTCTTCAGTTTTGCCGGCTTGGATATTTTTTTTTTTTTTATACCCTGAATCCATTGAGTATGGATAAAAGTGTGTGATGGTTTTGCTTGAGAATGTAACAGGCAAGACCCAATAAGGTAAATGTATTGTCTATCAGGATCAACAGCCGACTCGATGTAGACATGTCTGTCTGTCTGGAGTTTCTGAGACTATAACAGCTAAAGACTTCAAATTTACAATATGGTTTTTTGTATGAGTTGTTTCTTATTGATATATATATATATATATATGAATATGTACATTGGCATATCTTTGACGCGTGTATTTATGGTGTTATGTGTTGCCATAAGAAATGAGAGCAAAACTTTTAAAGGGTATTTGTTAGTCGAGATCACTCGGCTATCGCATTATTACTTGTTTTTCTTTCTCCTGCCTGTTTGCGCGTATTTGCTGAAGATGATTTTTTTATTTATTTTTTTTATGCTCATGTCGTGTTTTGCTGCTCTCATTGTTGTTGTTGTTGTTGTTGTTGCCTGTCTGGTGTGTGTTCATTAAGCAAACACCGCTGCAAGTGTTGGTTGTTGTTGTCGCTGTTGTTGTTGTTGTTGTTGCTGTTATTGTTAGCATCGTTTTAATCGGTAGCCAGTGAATTGGGTCCGAGTGCTGTTTGCGGGCCCGAGGCACGTTTTTATGGCCAGGTCCAGCCTTTTGGCATTGTTCGAGTTCCTGCACACACACACACACACACACACACACACGTGTATATATATATATGTGCATGTATATTCAGCTTAGCGTATGTCGACATCCTTTTGGCAACAATTTGTTCTGCTTCTTCTAGCACTGCATTTTTAAGCGTTGTTGTTGTTGTCATTTTTATTGCGTATGCATTGTTTATGATCGCCAACTTTCCTCTCCCCCTCCCCCTCCCTCCCCTTTCAACATAGCTCTCTCCCTGCCTCGCTAGCTGTCTTGCTTCCAACACTGTCCGCCTTCCAGTGCCAGTATATATATATATATATATATATATATATATATATGTATGTGTGTGTGTGTGTGTGTCTGTGTGTATATGTGTGTGTGTGTGTGCATGTGAGTATGCGATTTCCGAACCCAAAACTCCAGCTTCAACTTGAGCGTCAGCTAGTTTTCAGCTTCTTGTTCTCACTGAATTTTTTGTTGTCGTTTTTATTTGTGATTGTTGCTTCTTTATTTTCTTGGTAATAAGGTGCGAGAAAGGCAATAATCGTAAAGAGCTAACAAATTGTTGCTGCTGCTTTTGTTGTTGCTGTTGTTGCTGTCTTCGGCTTAACGTTAAAATGTTAATCGATCCTTTTTAGCCGCTTGTCTTTGTCAGTTTAACAGCATATATATATACATACACAGACACAGATATGCATGTGTTTTTATTGAGTTTGTGTACATGTTCTTGCCTCAAATTATGTTCAATGTTATACAGCAGCGTTTTGGGAACAAATGAATTAATATAAATATAAATAATGGTAATAGTAGAGAAGTTTTCCAAGCGCGTTGTCAAACCGGAACCGTTCACGTCATTTCTTTTAAAAAATCAGTAACTGCTACTGATTATTATTATTAGGCCAAAAAATAATATATATATTACACAAAAGGAAAAAATTTGGAACCCATTCATAACCTGTACCGGAAACTATACACTTTACATACCGTATCGTTTATCTTGTACCGCAACGTAGCAGTACCGTAAGGTTGCACTACGAAATCGAATACAGTAGAAAAATTTGAAAAATGACATAATTCAAATTCGTTTCGGTTTGACAAACTGCTTTCTAAGCAACAAAAAGCGATGCTGTTTATCTTGTATCGGTGCGGTACTGCACCAGTACCGTTAGCACCGTTAGGCACCAATACGGAATCGAATACCGTACAAAAATGTGCAAAAATTAATCATCCTAATCGAAACCGGAACGGTTTTATCAACTTGGCTTTTCAACTTTCCCTGGGTTTCTTTCTTCTGTATAATGCTGCTAAGAATTCGATAAGATATCGCACCAAACCAATTAGTTAGCTAGTTGTTTTTGCGAGTGTATGACGTCATTGGAGCAACGCATGTGACTCTCCCATGCTTTGTTGGGTGTTATTGGGTCTCGTTTTATGATTTTGCTGCATATGTACTAAATAATACTATAGACTAACGAGCAGCGACTAGACGACTATCGACGAACAAACTAATCGCATCATGCGCTTATCAATTGAGCCATTAATTAGTACAAATTTAAAAACAAAAAACATAATCCAAATGGGAAAAGTCAAAACAAATGATTCGAGCTATTTTTAATACTGGGAATCAAGCACTTGGCATGCTGCCCTCTATTGCGTTCTTCCATTTCTTTTCATATAAATATACATGTTATATTTTTATATAAATAGTAATTAATTATATACATATATATAATTGTATATATTTATCTCATGTGCACGTTTTATGAGCAATTAAAGCCGCAACTAATCATAATTTATGCTGATGGAGATAACAATTCTGTTGAGCCTTTGAAATCCGGACTTATTCTTCGCTAAAAATAAACTGAACCGAAGCATTTTTAAATATTTGGTAGAAGTCGAGTCTCGATCGGATTTCGATAGATACCAAAGAGGCTAAAAAATGTGATGTTTATTGATATCGCATATCGATTATTATCGATTTTAGGGAAACGTAGTAGGTTATCGGTCAATTTAACCAACTTGATCTGCGTTTGGCACTTGAGAACTTCTATTCCACATTAGATCGACTCTGCTGTTATTTGCTGATCAAGAATATATATACTTGATGGGGTCGTCGATGTTACCCACTTTATTGCAGCACTTTTCAACATTTCCAACATTTAACATTTAATTAGTGTATGTGTGTTCTTAACATTTCCAATTTGTCATTTGTTTAAACAATAACAATTATAATTATTGTAATAATAGCCAGGCAGATGCCATTTCTCGAATGTTGAAGGGGGTTTAAGGCCAGATGTCATTATCGTCAAGTGTTTCCTCATAATCGCCATGCTTGATCGTATTAAGACACCTTAACTTGTTTTCTACAACTTCTGCTTACAAACCCTCTTCTTCTCCTCCTCCTCCTCCTCCTCCTCCTCTGGCTAGCCCTTCTCCTGCTCCTGTTGAATGGCCATCAAGTCAAGTGGCCAAGTCTGTCTGTCTCTGTGTGTCCGGCTGCCTTTTGGCCTGTCCCGATCACTTGTTCGCTGGCTTCTTTTGTATACGCTTTCACAATAAGGCCTTCGGATTTTGTCACGCATTATGCGACAGGCATCTGCGACCATCCCCTCAAAAATCATTTACAAAATTATAATTTGCTCATATATTTTGATGTATATCTTAAAAATTTAATTAATTCATGCCTTTACTGATAAAAACAAATGATTTCGAGTTCCTCAATATTTTGTTAGATTTTGTAGATTTCAGCAACTGTTTTTTTTTTTTTTTTTAATTTTAGAGAGCTTTTTAAAACATTTTAACCGAATATCATTCGAGCAGATATTTAAGCTAGTTATTATTATTTTATTATTATTATTATTATTATTATTATTATTATTATTATTATTATTATTATTATTATTATTATTATTATTCTGTGGTTTCATGTAATTTGTCCTAGTTTGATCTATTGTGCCCTTCTGAGCCTACAGCTCCTTCGTCAACCATGATTGTTACACGAATTCAAGAATTGAGGATTATTCTAATCGTTGTCACAAAATCGACAGATTCCGCTACTGATTACATATATAGTTTTCCATATAGAAAGGATTAAAATCGAATCTGAATGTGTCTAATAGAATAATAATAAATAGTTTATAAATTCAAATAATTTAATTTGAAAATTGTTGCTTCTTGGCCTCTGTGGCAGACGACAGCTATTTGATGATGTTTTAGATGTTTTTTTTTCCCAATATTTAGGAATTATTTCGAACAATTAGAAAACCTTTATATTTTTCAGAGCGATCTTTTCGTTTTAAATTCAGATTGAAACTCATATTCTTGTTGATGACCACATAAAGTGTATGCAATCTTCGGTCTGCAGTTTTTAGTTGTCTTTTCTTGTGGTTATTTATTTAGTTTTGTTGTGTTCATAATGTTAAATTTCTGCGTCGCTGCGTCGTCTGTCTGCTGTCCTCTGTCGGATGTCGTCTGTCGTCTGTCCTCTGTCGTCTGTCGTCTGTCCCTCGTTGACTTGGGTAAATCTTCACACCAGACCAAGTGCTAACGACTTTGTACCTGCTCTCTGTCTCTGTCTTCGTTTCTCTGTCTCCGTCTCCGTCTCCGTCCGTCCGCCCGTCTGTGACTCAGAGACACACAGACTCTCAGACTCTGATCAGTGCTGCGACTGCAGTTTCCATTAACGATCGCGTTCGCATTGTGTGTGTGTTTTTTTTGTTGTCCCCTCCAACTGTTTTAATTTTTTAGTTGTTTTATTTACACAGTGTTGCCGAAGGTAGTAGAGCATATTGGGCTAACGGCTCTGCGAAATCGATAACATTTCGGCAAGTGCAACTCAATGCAACTCAATCGATAAGTGCCCAGAGTGAACAAATTTTGGAGTGCAGATGACTGGCAACGCCCTGTCACAAACCATTTCCTAACATTGGTATACAAATTTCTTGGCCACGCCTACTCTCGCCCGAAATAAATCGATTATGCCTATATTACTGGCAATTTTAGAGCTAGTGGTACAAAAATTTGGCATACAAAATTTAAAATTCTCCGAAGATTGGTAAAAAATAAAAAAGAAAAATGCATCAATACAAATATAATTGATTATTCTGATTGTAGTGAGATAAAGACACGCCCCCTTCCTTGCCACCATTACATTATTACATGATTAGCCTGGTGTCAGAGTATTCGGCAGTCGGTGCCCACTTGATTTTCTTATAGATATTTGGCCACAGCAACAGTAACAGAGCTGCAACAAAATCCATCCAAGCTGCCCCGTAGAAATGGCCATTCACTTTTCTAGTTGCTTCATTTGAGTTGCCTCGGTCGCTGATTGCTGACAGAAATGGGCCAGAAGATCAATTTTGTAGCTTATAATTATATATATATATATATATATCTTTATGCTGTCATAATGCATAGATATGGACGATATATAAACACCAGATAGCTGAAGTTTGCAGAATACGCAAATGGAAAATCAGGTTTGAGGCGCAAATGTTTAATGAATACTTGAAACAATATTTGCAAATGCGCCACTCATCAAGGCGGAGGCTTCGAAAAACTAAATGAAAAGTCAACAAACACTAAATGCAAACAATCAAATATCATTGATTCAATGCTGATGATTTTTTCAGCCAGAGGACATCTCCCAAATAGACAAACACAACTCGTCTGTTTGGCAAAGAGGGCATACTGAACTTTTGCAAACAGTATGTAACAGGCAGAAATATATATTCAGTTGATTGAATATAAATTCTCGTATTCGACCCACGCACGCTAAGAAAAAATATCGCACTACACCTAAAAACCGACCTTAAAAATATAATGTTTTTCTTGTTTTTAGAAATAACTTTGAAATATTATGTATAAAGAATTTCTACAATTTAAGAAGGCCTAAATCGATGGAGACTTTTTCGAAATATTTACTATTATTAAGAATAAAATGCCTGAAAAGTAAAAATGCAAAAATTAAATAAGTAACAAAAAAAATAATACAAGAAATATTTAATTTAATTTAACACATATTGAGAACAACATAATCAAAATTATACATATATATTTTTTCTAAGTTTAAACAAATGCACATAGAATTTTAGAAGTAGGGTATTTCCTAGTCGAGCACTGTCGACTGCATCGATCTAGCTGATTTCCATTTCAAATGGGGGCTTTTAGCGCTTCTTAATTAGTTAATGGTTTGGCGTTTTGAGCAGTTCTCAAGTCAAATATTGATTTGTGTGTGTTTTGTTTGGTTCTGTTTTGATTTGATTTTAGAACTATGCCACAGCAGAGATTTGGCGGTTGCTTTGTCAAATGGTTCTATCTGGTGCTGATTGTGCAGACCTTTTTGTGCATTGGCCATCTTGAGTGTCGCCAGCAACACAATCGCAATAACAATAGTAACAATAACAACAACAATAGACGAGGAGATTCGGCCAGCTCGGAGGAGACGCACAGCAACAATAACGGCTACGACGATGGCATCGATAATCTTGGGGACAACGACAACAACGGTATTGCGACCGGGCCAGGGACAGGGACGGGGACGGGGTCGGGGACGGGGTCACATGGCCATCGGCGTAATCCGCGCAAGAAACACCAGGGCAACAGCCACAATAACAATAATCACAACAATCACAACAATCGACACAACCGCATGGAGGAAGCAGGCATCTCGCTGTGGATCAACGAGCAGCAGCTCAAAATGCTGAGCGGTGAGTAATTTATATGAATAAACTCAGAAACAAAATCGCCCTACATTTTGGTAAATCGCCATTAAAAATGGAAAGTCTTTCTTGTAAATTACTTCTACATATTAGGAAAAATATTTCAAAAATTAAGAATGATTTAGAAAAAATCGGCAATCCCAAAAATATGGCAATGTTTTTTATATATTGAGAAATTTGATCACTTTTGACTTTCACTGTGAACCGGTTCGATAGCGCAGATCCTGCCTGAAACGTTTGACTAACTTGCCGTAGCTGCATTACTTGGTTAGTAAGCCAGGATTCAAAATTACTCGCTTGAAATCGGTTCAGCTACGAAGTGGTTTACAGCCTATTTTTGCTATTTTAAGAACAATTTCATATTTTTTAGGGCGATTTACTAAAAATGTAGAGCAATTTGTTTTCTGAGTATAATTCAAGCATTCTGATGATCTGAACTAATCAACTTGGGGCAATCCTGCCCGGGGCAGCGCTGTACTTTCCGCAGGGCTACTCGGATCGCATCTACGCCATTCACAATGGTCGGGTGACGAACGAGATGCGCGACACGACCGTGTACAACTATCTGGTGATACCGTCGGAAGTGAACTATGTGAACTTCACGTGGAAGTCGGGCAGACGCAAGTATTTCTACGATTTCGACCGGCTGCAGACGATGGACGAGAGCATTCTGAAGGCGCCAACGCTCTCCATCAATAAGAGCGGTCGCATACCGCAGGAGCAGAAAAGTAAGTGATGTGAATGTGAATGTGAATGTGTGCATGTGTCAGTGGCCACAATATTTATATCAATCTAAGCTAGATTTTAGCATATTCCTGCCCTGCACCGGAAACAGCTCGGGCACCGCATCCTTCAATGTGGGCCTAAAGATACAGACTCGCAAGAATAAACCATTGCCGGGCACACCCATCCGTCTCAACTTCAAAAAGGAATGCGCACATAGAGGTGTGTATGATATAGACGCTTCCAACCCTACTTCACTAACAACTTTGCAAGGTAGTGTATATGAAAAGTCAATCAAATGCTTTATATCAAACTTAAAACGAATATGTATATATATATACGCTAGGAAACGCTTAAGCATTTATCAACTAAGCGGATAATTTTGTATTTCGTATTTTGTATTTTTTATTTTACACTTTTCACTACATTTGTTGAGTACAATTTTTTTATATTTACTTTTCTGTGTATTTGAAATTGCAGTAGTCGATCGAAAACGAAAACTTTCATTTAGAATATAAAGTATGTACATATATATATATATGTATATATTATTTGCTTTAAATTGGACTTAATTGGACTCAATCACAGCATTTCAAAATAAGCATGAAAGAAACACTTATTTTTAATGTAACAGATAGATTACGAGGAACCTTCTCTAACGGAACTTATACTATCATATTGGAACCAAAACTTCAAAGCAGACTGTGTCTGTGTTGGATACTAGCGCTAAGCAGGCAATACAAAGACTTGTCAAATCGACTACAAAAACCTGCTGAATCTTTTTCTGTGTATTTTAACAAACAAATATCGAAAAAGCTGTTGTGTTAGCTTTGTCCGATATCGTTTGTATCATTGCAACGACGGGATCTTTGTATATATTTTTTAATCTATTTTAAGCACCAACTGCAAAATCTGTTTCTTTGTATTTGTTTTTGTTTTTGAACGACTACTGGGATCTTATCTAGTTATAAATTGTCTTGAGCGATTTCTATTGTAACAACATTTTATTACTATCACTATTATACTATATATATATATATATATATATCAAACCTATCATCACTTCTTTGCTTTCACGTATAATTGACATTTGAGCACAGTTTTGCTTTCTCTGTCTTTCACTTGTCCTTGGCTTTATCGCTCCCGCCATCATCTCTCTCACTCGGACTCACTCGCTTCGCCCATTGCACATAGTAATTATGTACATGCGTCAAGTATTTTTGCAAAACCTTAGCTTGGCTTATTGAAGACACAATTGTACACACACCAACATATGCATATATATACATATATATATATATACAGTTATATATATATATATATGTATATGTAATATATATATACATAAATACAAACGATCGAACTAAACTAAAAAAACTTAAGCTCCCGATCCAGAATGCAGTTTGAAATGTGGCAAAAACGGCTATTGCAATGAGCAACACATTTGCAAATGCAAAGTGGGATACACTGGCCAGTATTGTGAGACGGCCTTCTGTTTTCCGCAATGCCTGAACGGTGGTAATTGTACGGCGCCATCGGTCTGCACCTGCCCGGAGGGCTATCAGGGCACACAGTGCGAGGGCGGTAAGTACAATTCTCGTATATACACGTAGACATACATCTATAGTTGCGAACAAAATATTGGCATCATCTCAAATTTGTTTACATTTTTGTAAGTTAAAGGAATTTATGAATGTCTATGAATAAAAAGTGCAAGATGACCCTTTAAAAAGTGTGAAAGAAACAAATCATCTTATTCACCGTTAAATATCAGTGGTGCTATTATTTTTTTCGAAACTGTACATGCATATATTATTTATTATTATATATTTAATGGTTGACAATCAGATTTTGGCTGTAAAACACGCTAACAATTTGGTGACATTTTTTTGCTGGCTTAGATTTAGATCTTTTTCGATATGTTTATGGCCGTTTTGCAGCCAAACTTTATCACTGCGGTGATAGCCTTGTAGAAGGGCGCCTGCTCGGCGCCGCAGTCAATGCCCGTATCATGATGCTCCTGTTCTTCGTCACGAAATTTTGTAATTGTCTCAAGCAGCTCCTGCAGAGTATTAAGAAAATCGATTTAATTGCAATTCAAAAGGAAGGAGTGTGTAATTGACCTTATCCGGATTGGGTGATTCCATAATCTGACGCAACTGATCGTTGTAGTGCTCGACGATGACCGTTTCCACGGCGACGGTGCACGCCATTGCCGCCTTCTCGCCAAGGAGGGCGGTGCCGGCGCCCAGCGCAAACGCAGCCACATTCCAAATGGGCGTCATTATGGTGGGTCGGACCCGATGCTGCCGTATCAGCTCCTCGAATTGCGCCCGATGACATTTCTCTTGCTCCCACATATGCTCAATTGTCTTGCCCATCGGCCCACTGCCCAAGATGGCCATCTGGCCCGCATAGATGCGGTCGGCGCCCAATTCGCCAGCATGATCGACTCGTATGATCTCATCGGTCAAAGCATTTGCACGTGGACGCAATGGTGGCGGTGGTCCTGATTGCTCTTTATGGGTGGTAGTGCTGCTGCTGCTGCTGCTGGTCCTGTTGCAACGAATTGTGGGCATTGAGATGCGCATCAGCTGCACGCTGGAGGCACACGCCTTCCTATACATTCTGTCCGTCTATCGCTTGCTTTATCCAAAGAAACTGCAAATAAAATGCGTCAATTATTGAGTTGCTCACATAGCTAATAATCGAAATCGAAACTTGTTTAAATAATCATTATTGCTGATTGCCTCCCATCAGGTATTTGCAAGGAGAAGTGCTTGAATGGCGGCAAATGCATACAAAAGGACAAATGCCAGTGCTCCAAGGGATATTATGGCCTGCACTGTGAATATTGTGAGTATTCGGCAAAGTCCACAAATAATCTGAATTATAGGATGATTCTTTGTCTTTGTTTGTTTACTTGTTTCACATAGCCAAATGCGTAATTCCCTGTAAAAACGGTGGCCGCTGCATTGGTAACAATTTGTGCCGCTGTCCAAACGGACTGCGCGGCGATCATTGCGAGATTGGACGGAAGCAGCGATCCACCTGCAAGTGCAGCAATGGCCACTGCCTGGGCAACAAAGAGTGCCGTTGCCAGGATGGCTATCAAGGACGCCATTGTCGACGTCGTAAGTGCCACAGTCCAAAAGACCTTTTCAAATGTATGCAACGGGCAGAAGGGAGCACGAAGAAGAAGAAAAAGAGCTCTGATACCCTATGGCCAAGTACATGGCATGGTGTAATATGAGCTATTTTGAGGTACCAGTCTTAACAGTAACTTAATTTAATTTCCACTATCAAAATGTATAAACACAAGTAACTCTGACTAAAAAGTCGTTCGTCTGCTGCTTAACAGCTGTCCAACAGGTAGCACACCATCTCATACTATATACATAGATACACCATGAAGGGGCTAAGTGCAGGCTAGCATTCTACTTGTTCAATTGCTAATCAAAATCTCTCTCTCTCTCTCTGTCTCTCTTTCTTTCTTTCTTTCTGCAGGCTTTCCAAATCGTGCGCACTGAACGCTGGCGCTGGGCCCAAAATGGAAGCGCGTACCTAAAAATGTGACATGTAAACATACACATTGAAAAAAAAAAACAAAAAACAAAATCAACAACTAGCTTGGGCTCGTAGCATCAAAACAATTATACTATTTAAAAATTAAATGGACAGAAAACAAAATAATACTAATTGTGATACAAATTTTTTTGTAATTTAAAATTCTTTAATAAAAAAAACCCACACAGAAAAAAAACGTCAAAGTGTCTCAATTTGAAAGGATCAACAAATGCGTTCTTTGCTTTGCAAGATTATTGTGTACAGCGCTGTCGTGACAAACGTCTGCAAATGCTAATAAATAGCTTCTCTATTATCACACACATGTTCACCTTTTTTAACTTACTTGTATCAGTTTGAAATTGTCAACATAAATTCTTTATGCAATAAGCACCAGAAAATCACAACACACAATGTTTTTCTTTTGTTATTAAGGCCGGCTGATTTCTAGTGTTGTAAGGTGTCGGGAGAAGTGCTGTGTTGCTGTAACTGAGCAACATCAGCATCGATCGAATAATCGAGAATATCGAAAGGGTGAATCGGTTTTAATTGTGCAGCTGGTGAAGCAAATTAATAATGTGATATAGCAACCAATGTATACCGGTCAATTTAGATCATTTGAAATACAAGGCATTTGTCTTATAAATTTATTTATAAGCTTTTAATAATAACGGACAGCTTTCGTCGATATGACATTTTGAATTGGTTGGTGGACGATAGCTGTATCGAAATGTCCACCATCCCTGAAACATGAGCGTAGTCAACACATAGCATGTGATCAACTCGACTATAATTTGTTTTCCAAACTTTACAAAATGATTGTAACGGGAATAGTTTCTGTTTAGTTATTTTGTTTTAAATTGTTGGGGTACACAATTGACCCCCGTTAACAGCGTAGTGCCTACGCACATGTTGGTGCGTGCAATTAAATAAAGTCAGCTGACGCCTCGCTTTTGCAGCAATAACAACGATGTCACCAAGGAATAACCACGATCCGACCTCCTCCGGCGATGGCTCCAGCACAAACGTTGAAGAGGCCGATTTACGAGGTATACAGAATAAGTGAATATATTGTGAATTATATGTTGAACCTGATTCTCACTGATTTTGATTCCGTCTGTTTAATGGCCTGCTCCGCTTGCAGAGATGGAGGACGTCAATCAGAGCCTGGACGCTTTAAGCTGTGCCTTGGACGCTGTGGAACAGCGCACGGACGACATCCTGTCGCAGCTGCGCCAGCTCCTCGACTCGAATCGCGAAATACGCCGTCAGCTGACCCAGCAAAACGACAACAATATTTCAGAGCACCAAAATAATGACAGCGAGGATGGCGACGACGATATGGTGGGACAGACAGACGGCTAATAAGCACCTACCCGGAGCAAGTTTCAACCAAACATGTTTTGTTTTCTTTTTTTCTTGCTATATTGCATATAGCAGACATTTATAATATATATAATTGTTAAACATAAAAACAAAAGAAATTATCTCAAGAACTAGTTTTTGCGTCGTTTTTTGCTCCTCTTAGCTGATTTTTGACTTGCTGTTGGATGTGGATTTGGATTTGGAGCGACTTTATTGCTCATACGCTTCACTTCCAATATAAGTCTCTTATTTACAGCACGTAGTTTCTCCAGCTCGCTGATAACGGACATTTTCTCATCCTTATCATCATCATCATCATCGTCGAAGGAGGAATTCTCAATTTCGGCGACTGCCATTTGATCCGATGGCTCTTCGTCTAGGTCAGAGATGATGACGCTGTCCGCATCGTCGGTGCCATCGTAGCAATTATCAAAGTTTGGTGGGGAAAATTTGGGTGATTTCACATATTCGCCCGTGATGAGCAGCTCTATGGCGTAGTCATCATCCTCCGCCGGACTGATCATCCGCTTGAGACTGTCGGCAAAGAATTTCATTGGCTTGGGACCCGCATGGAATCGGGCGCTGTTCATCTGACGCACTTGCAAATTGGTTATCGCCCCCGGCTGCGCTATGCTCTTGATCAGCTGGCGACTGCTCACGTCCCAGATGCACACGCGCTTATCCTCGCCGCCCGAGATCAGCTGCTGAGCATTCATCGACAACGCCAGGCAAGTGATCGCTGAGCCGGTGGTGTGTCCAACGAACGCTTGACTCTCCTCCTCCTCCAGATGGTATTCCTGTAAATATGCAAACAGTTACGATTAGAGATATATATGTCCTCCATTTGTGTGTGGTAACTTCTTGGCATACCCTCATGCGCGGCACTTTGCCCATGCGAAAGATGAGCACCTGACCGTCATCGGTGCCGACGTAGACGCTTGTCTCCAGCCTGTCCACAACGACGCTGTGCAGAGCGACGGAAAAGACGACATTGAGGAGCAATGTGCCATCGCTCAGATCGTACACCTTACAGCAGCGATCCAAGGAGACGGTATACATGAAGGCTCGAATGCCGCCCACTCCAATATGGACATCGGTGACAGCCAGGCCGTGATCATTGAAGCTGTACAACGGAGCGTTCTCCTCGCTGTCGCTGCAACCCAAAGGAGCAGTGGTGCGAGTCAGATTCCAGATGAGGACGGCACCATCTTTGCCGGCGGTGGCAAAGTGTTCGCCATTGTCGGTGAACCGAATGCAGGTGACAGACTGATAATGCTTGGCGAGCGTATTCAACAGTCGGCCAGTGCTCAAATGCCACACATAGATCGTCTCCTGTATGCCGGCAATGAGGTAGCCACTGTCCGGTGTTACTGCCAATGCGCTCACTCTGCCGGCCACCACGTATCGGATGTTGGCCATCTGCTCCTGTCCATTGATGGGCCACACGTGCAACAACGGTTTTGTGCTGTTTGCTGCAATCACAAAATGATTCTCGAGCATTTGCAGGCTGTGCGGCTGCATTGTGCCGCCGCCTTTGTATCGCATCAGGTCGGTGCCCGTGCGCAGGTCCTGCACACAGCAGGAGGCCCGCTCATTGTCCAACGTGCTTACAAATAGTGCCTCGCCAAAGTCGCCCATTACTCAAATGCCAAAAAGAAGCACACAAGCAAAACGTTATGTTTAGTGTGAACTTGCGCTGAGAAAGAAGAGACGCCGAAACACCGCTGGTCACACTGCCAGCGCATGGTATGATTTAGAGGGTTGCGACCAAACTGCACACCAGATCAAACTTAACAGCTACTTAACAGCTGCCTAACAGGTACCTCAACAGGCGGCGCACAATCATCAATTCGCCACGCCACCTTATGTAGTGACGCCATGAGCCGGCGTTTTCGTTTGCTATCGATATTTTTGAAGCAGCGAGCGCGTGTGAGCTGTTGACAAATATAAATAAATAGTTACCAATGATAGGGCAAACTGCAAAAGAATGAGCGGCTATTTTTGGCAACTAGTTACCATAAGCTCAGCACTCAAAGTGCTGCTTATTCCCGCTTAGTAAGTACAAACACAGACACAGGCAGACCACCAATTCACACACAATCAATCAAACATTGAATGCAAATTGCCATTGCAGCTATTCGACAGACTTTGAGGTGCATCGCAACTGGTTGGCCATAACGCACAGTCTGCCGTTGGATCATTGGTATTTGGATGAGACGAGCGAATGGACGCTTGATTATCCCCCGTTCTTTGCCTACTTTGAATGGCTGCTGTCGCAGTGCGCCAAATATGTTGATCCCCAAATGCTAATCGTACAAAATCTGAATTATGCCTCGACGCGAACAGTGCATTTTCAGCGCATTTCGGTGATTGTCATGGATATTATCTATGTGCTAGGCGTGCGCTGCTCTCTCTCCGCCCTGGGTGTCGCCCATGCAACGCAGAAGCACATTGCCGGCTCCATGTTGCTGCTGTTGAATGTGGGCCTGATTTTTGTGGATCATATACACTTTCAGTATAATGGCTTCCTGTTTGGCCTGCTCCTGCTGAGCATTGCGGCATTGATGCAACAACGTTATCTGTGGAGCGCTTTTGCCTTTGCCGTGCTGCTGAACTTCAAACATATATTCCTTTATATGGCGCCCGCCTTTGCCGTTTATCTGTTGAAGTTCTATTGCCTCGAAAAGCAGAATTTTGTACAATCGATGCTCAAGCTGCTGGCCGTTGGTCTGACTCCGTTCGCTCTCTCCTTGGGCCCCTTCAGGCAGCAGTTGCCACAGCTGATGTCGCGCCTCTTTCCATTCAAGCGTGGCCTCACCCACGCTTACTGGGCACCCAATCTCTGGGCCCTCTATAACACCGCCGATAAAGTGGCAGCCAGCGTCTTGAGACGCCAGCCAGCTGCTGCTAACAGCTCGACCAGCTCAGGACTCGTCCAGGAAGTGCAACATCTCGTGCTGCCCAGCATAACACCGTCCATTACCTTTGCCCTCACTGTGCTATTCATGCTCCCCATTCTGCTGAAGCTCTTCTTCACGTCATCCAAAGAGTAAGCCACTCACTCAATTATTGTTTTGGTTGTACAAGAAAAAATTCACTATAGTAAATTTCCATACATTTGGCGCCAATAGTTAGTCACCATATTATTAAGAAAGTAAATTTCTAAAAAATGTATAGTTGTGGATTTCTGAAAACCAGGGATTTGCACTTTCAAATTTCGGGATCCATTTTTCCTAAATTTAGAAAATGTAGAATTCTTATAGTAGTTTATTACGTATATTATTATTAAAGAATAGTATTTTTAGACTTCATATTTATATAAAGATTTAACAAGGTTTATAAAATTCAAACAGCAAGTTGAATTACTTCCCTTCTGAGCTAAAAAATAATTTCTACTTTTTATAATTAATTTTCTCAATAATCGGTTTTCATTTACCCTGAAATTATTGGTCAGTACAATTTGCATATCTTATCAGATCCTAATGAAATTTTTGACAGCATTTGTGTCTTTTATTGCTATCGCAGATCGATTTATATCGATTTTTGAGAGTCGTAGGCAGTTATCGAGAAATTACAATTGTATTTAAAAACTTAATCTGCGAATTTTTTATGTATTTTGCAGGCATGCGAAATTGGTGTTTATGCGTGCTGTGGTTCTGTGTGCCTGCAGCTCCTTCATTTTTGGCTGGCATGTCCATGAGAAGGCGATACTGATGTGCCTGATACCGCTGAGGTGAGTGTGTTCTGCAATAGATCTCGGAATTACCTGCTATAAGTGTTTAATGGATTTTGTCAATAGTCTGCTTGCTGTTGTGGATTGTCGGGATGCAAAATTTGTATTCATACTGTCCGTTGCTGGCTATTTCTCGCTGTTCCCGCTGCTCTTCGATGTGGACCTGCTGGTGCTACGCTATTCTCTCTATGTGGCCTACATGGCCATGATGTATGGCCAATTGCGGCGTTTATATGACAAAAAGCTCGCCTTTCACCTGCTCGAGTGGATGTATTTTGTCGGTTTCATTGCAATACCAGTGTATGAACACATAATCAGTCGCCCGCTGGGTTTGCACTTGAGATTGCCCTTCATGCCACTTCTACTCACATCTGTGTATGCCGCTCTTGGGGTGATATATTTCTATCTGCGATATTATATCTACGCATTGGACATCACGTGGCGCGGCTGTCGGAAGCGACGCAATACGCAAATCAAATCCAAGAGGAAACGTAAAATAAAATAAATTTGTTTCCTGTTAAATGCAGTTGCTGCTGGTCATAGATGATATCCCGGGGGGAAAGTATTCTAATTTTTTCACCACATCTTAGGAATCCATCAAGTATATATGCTAATCGTTGAGCAATCCTAACTTAAAGTCACCATAATTTTTCTCAGAAAATAAAAAAATGTTATTTTGATCGAAAGTGAAAAATTTGTTAAAGGAGGCGTTTTTTTTTTTTTTTAATTTACCAAATTATTTATTTATACAAAGCCAACTTACTGTTTACATTATTTATCAAAAAATAATTTTTTCATTTACCAAAATTGAATTATTTTATGTAAAGCCAACTTATAGTCCTACTGTATTTATAAATATACTTTTCTTATATGTATGTAAACGAACAACAACACACATCTGGCGCTGAACATGCGTATTTTCGGTGGTGGGCAGGGCGCCTGGCGCATAAGATGCAATACCAAACTCAACCTGCTCATCCCCATACACCTACGTATGGTTATATCCATGTCGCGGCGCCGGGGCAGCTGTCGTCGGGTCGGCCGGGCGAGCGCATCCCTTGGCAACGGCTGACGACGAAAGACGGATTCAGGTAATCGCTTCGGGCTCGGCGCTGCGCAACTGTGCAAAATCGGCATTGTGAAAAGCACTCGCGCTTACCTGTTGCTATGAACACGATTCGAGTGGCCTGTGAGGCGGGGTGTGGGAGTGGGCGTGGGCGTAGTGCCACTGGCAGTGACAGTTGTGTTTGTGGGCGGAATGGGTCGTAAAACAACAGGTAATCAGGTAAAAAAAAAACGTGTGCGCTGGCTGCGCCGAATATCCCTGGAAATTCCGAGAACACGCACCACGCAATTGAATCAATGCAACAAGCAGTGCAAGCTTCGATTCGGGACATTATTCAAGTGCAACTCCAGTGAACAAGACGTGTGTACGCATCAAGCATCCAGTGCAAGCAATTGCTGCACAAAACATTCTTGAACCACTGCTGCAACCAATTACAAGCGGCAACATGTTGTATGAAACAGGCACTTACATTGATCTCAGCAATGTGACAATTGAGGCGAGCGCCTGCTTTAAGAGGGGCACCCACATTGAGCTAGCCAATGGCTATCTCCGACGTGTCGAGGATATACGCACCGAAGACTTCATTCAGTCCGCGATGCGCAGCCAGCAGTACGTTAAGGAGGCGACCGTTGTGAAAATTGAAGTGAATGGCCAATGTCCCCAAGTCGCGGCTATAACCTTTAGCTATGACAACAATTATGCCAAGGTAGGTGCTGGGTTGAGCTGATTCCGGATTCAGAAACATGATTAATTTATGAGATTGGGGATTTAGATTCATCTAACCGTGCAGTCGTGGCATCCGATATTTGTGTATGGCCAGGGTTGGGCCTCTTGCAATCCACAGTTATCGCACCAGCTCTTTCAGCTCAATTGCCAGCTGCTGCAGGTGGGCGACATTTGTTTGTCGCTGGGTCCGCATGATGATGCACCATCGCCACCAATACCATCGCCACCACAACCATCCCGACAACCAGCTGCATTCGTCTCAGCACCGATGCCAGGGTCGGATTTCCCGGATCCGTTGGAACCAATCGACTTGAGTTATGGATACGGCCCAAATCCATCCCGAATGCAATTTGATCCTAATGCTCAGATGGTCAATTATGTTTCCAACTACTCTCAGATGATGGGGGATAATAAGCAAAACTAAATATCTAAACTGTTACGTAGAATATTTATTTTACTTTTTTTTGTAGCAGTAGTTTTGAAATTTAAAAATGCCACTCATATTCAACATGCCAAAGCTTTTAATCCCAAACATATATACGCAGTGCAAAAAATTCACTGAGCTTATTTAGAAAGCTTTCAAACGTAATGTAGACATACGAATTTATTGATTACTTTAGGAAACTAAGCTGTTAAACGTTAAATTATTTGAATTGAACGCAAAAAGTATATTTACAACATTTTGAAAAGAAAGTCTTAAAAATTAAATATATATATATGTATGTAAAAAGAAAACCATCAGTATTTGATATTTTAAATGTGAAAAAAACAACTCCAGAACAACATCATTTGAATTCGAATTGCGGTTATGGCTGTTAACGGTTCTACTGTTTTTTTGACGACACACTTGCGGAACTTTAAATGATTATATAGATATACAATGTCTACTGTGCGCAATGTTATCATTTTGGCCTTTTATGGGACGGACTTATTCTTTTTTTTTAATTGAGATATGCACTAGAACATACGACATACAGAAGAATTGTTTTAAAAAATTATTTTATATTAATAATTATATTTATATTAATACTAAATAAATAAATTAAAGTGTTGCACTTGTCGCACGCAACTCATTGGAAAAGGGGGATGAAGTGGGTGAGAGAAACAGGCAAAACTCGAACAGCTGTTTAAATATCAACACAGGTTAACAGTGAGTTAACAGTGTGGATTTCAGTTTGCTGTCTTAAAACCGACAGTCAAAATTCCGCTGTGAACAATTTTTCTATCGGTTTTACAGCGTTTTTTATATCGATTTTAAATTATCGATAACCTTTTGTTGGTCTGAAAACAGACCTTTCCTACAAACTGGCAGCGCCTTAGAAACACTGTTGCGTGCGAGTTCTTGTCGATAACATTTGATATTTCTTGTTTTTATACAATTCTTTTTGTTAAATTATTTACCACCGTATACTAATATCAGCTCTTTGTTATCTACCATATAAGTTATAATGATTGAAGTTTATTCTTTTGTGCCGTATTATTTGCATGCGCAGTCAGTTTAAATATTCGAACTATTACAAAATGTGATCGCCTTGTGTCTTTAAAATTACAAACGTTAATTTACCAAGGCGCACTTGTTGCACCCGCGTTCCATCAGATGCAATGATTGGCTGCACAGATGTAAGTCAGATGCGCATACGCACATACACACATATATATACATAAATTTGTATGTACGTGTGGTTAATTCGACGTGCATATTAAATGCATTTAAAGAATTTTATTGCACTGCTATAAATATACATATATGTAGTGTGTACATATACAAATGTACTTGTATATGTTCGATGTGCCGATCGTGTGGAAATGCTACATATGTATATGCAAATGTGTGCCAATGTTCGACAAAATACACCCATCAAACTATACAAGCATAGATGAATGTGCGTAAAACGACATTAAGCGAATGATTGCTGTGATTATCTGCTAAACAATAATAATCGTATTATCAAATCTCTCACTGCTTAGCCATAAAAATAAATAATTAACATGGAAGAATAGTTCACTTCGAGTTTTTATAGCAAATATGTACATTATAACATATGTACATATATGACGATAAAATATAAAACATAAATATAAATGCTAAATTGAATAATATATGTTACTCCTTAATAAATTATATTTGTATTCAACATCAATTGACTTGTTGACGTATGTGTCATACATATTTAATTACCATCTGTAAATATGACTGCTTCGTTGGGTGGCTGGCTAGTTACTTGGGCTTTTATTGGCCGTTAAGGAACGGCACTAACCAACACTTAGCTTAATTACCGCCACCGCAGGCGAAGCCTTGCCCTTATCGAATTACAGGCGCGGTTATTAATTGTGTAAACAGAACATGCTGAGCGCATTCGCAGAGTGTAAATATTGCTTGCTTACACTCAGAAAAAAGTACCTTAAAACTAAAATAGTTTTTTGTTTTTAGAAATAATTCTAAATATATTAAATGCAAATCCTAATTTTGAAAAAAATATAAAGAAATTTTCCCTCTGAATTATATGGTGACACCAACCATTGGCACCAAAAGTATGCCAAATTTCTAAAATTTAGAACGATTTTTATTAAGAGTCAAACTTGTACAACTTGGTGTTTTTTCTTGTTGCTATCAGAACGAGAAGCTAAATATTTTTCTTATGCCTTTGCAGTTGTTTTTATTGCTACTTCTGGCTCACGCATGCGCGCGAGCAGAGCAGCCACCCACAAACCCGACCCTGGCCTTGCCAGCAACATCGTCGGAGGCGACCTCTTTGTTGGCCACACAGGCGATGGAGATGGCCATTGTCAGCTCCACGCCATCGGCACCGGATGCAAAGCTCCACCAGAGCGTTGAGAGGCGCAGCGACGGAGAAAGAGTGGAATCATCTGTGCCGGCTATAACGCCAGTGTCCAGTACAACGTCTGCCGCGCCGTCATCGACTGATTCTTCCGAGACTATGCCCGACTATCTGAAAAACTGTTTCTATGCGGAGGAGGAGCTGTGCTTTAACTGGCGCCAGTACAACGCCACCAGCGACGAACTGAGTGTATTGGATCGCACGGAATTGTCAAATTCTGGTGTCCACGTAGAGGCCGAGGATGTCCAAGCCCATGTGGCAGCTGCAAGTAACCCTGCCGACAATGTGACGGCGAATAGCGCTCGAAATGGCAGCCAATTGTTGCAGATAGCACGAGAGCGCGACTCAAACAGCTGCCAGTGCCGGGAGCATCCGACGCGTGTGAACTCCTGGTACTGCTGCAACATCACGCACATTTCAATGATTTCAAGCTGCAGCAACATATCCAAGTGGACAAACCTGCATGTGCGCAACCTCACCGTCCATGCCATGGATCTCTCCAATCCAATATATCGATCACTGCAGTCCCTCGCTGTCACGGATGGTAACATTACGCAGCTAACAAACTTATTTCGCCGTCACTCGCGGCTCAAGTGTTTCAACATTTCGAATAACAACATCTCGGAGATCGGACCACGTGTGTTCAAGGATGTGCCGCACCTGGAGTTTTTTAACATGTCAAACAATCTGCTGTCGCGGGTACCTAATTGCAACCAGTACAGCAACATTGCCTTAGACATAACGTGAGTTTGCATCAATATATATACATTCATTTATATATCTCATAAATTTGTATTATTTTAGTGGCAACATGCGTATGCTCTGTGAGCCGCTGAACGAGATTATCTATATCGACTCAATTTACTTTGTGAGCCCGGAGAACTCTTTCTGTTTGTATAACGCCACTCACAAGTGGTTCAACTCCACGGATTATGTATCCGTTAAGCAGCTGAAGAGCATTCGAAAATGCGGCACTAAATGTCCAAGCATACCAAATTATGGCAACTGTTCATGTAATATATACAGCATTATGATAATACAGGGCGATCAGTCAAGGACTGTATGCAACGTTGATTGTTCGAATCTCGGCCTAGTTGAGCTGCCATCTCAGTTGCCGGACAATACGTTCACGCTGAACATAAGCAACAATAAAATAAGTACCTTGGGCGATCACTTCCATACCAATCCAACTTATTACAATATTGTAAAACTTATCGCTGATAACAATCATATATCTTCAATTTACGAATTCGAGGGTACCAAGTTCATTGAGCAATTTCAACGCCTCTACATGCGCAACAATTCTCTGAGTAAGGTGAGCAAACCATTTAAGCGATACATTTTTGGTTGTAGACTTGTCAAATTATTTTTATTGTCAAATTTCATTTCATTTAGATTCCCGAATATTTTTTGAACAATGCTCTAATGGATACGGGCATTGGGCGTCGAATTTATCTAGCTGAAAATAGACTGCAATGTGACTGCAATTCGGCCAAAACGCTGCAGAACTGGCTCAAGGAGCGCAGTACGGATATACCAGACTATATGGACATACGATGCCGTAATTTACCGCAGAGTGTCATTGAGCTGCAGGAGGCCAAGCTATGTCAATCACCGCCGGACTGGACGGACTACATATACTATTTGATTGCAGCTGAGATTATTCTGTTACTAGCACTGATCACAAAGGTTTCCTACGACTATTGGGTATTCAAGACAGCGGGTTATCTGCCATGGCCAGCAAGTAAAATGCCAAAGCTGCCGTGCGATTGGCTCTGCGAATCATAGAGATAATTTGCGAGAACATATCATATATCTGATTGACACTTGACCATGACAGATACAAACGGATATAAATTTCAATGTGCCTTCTTTATATACATACCATACATTTTAAATGGCTCCTATAAACTATATTAATTAAATTTGATGTACATGCATTTTATGTGCATTATGTATGTGGAATGTACTCGTACAATATGTGTTATATATATATATATATATAAAGAGCAGATAAAAAGATTCCTATATTTTGCAGTCTTAGTCAATTAGCAAGGTTTCGCAGGCCTCACTACTTTCTTTTGTAAGTACGCCTTTAAAACACTATGGGAATCAATGGAAATATTGCTTTCCACGTTGCGTATGATATTTATTGTTGTGGTTTCTTGCAATTTAAATATGTATTATAATAGTTTAAGAAAAAAAATTGCGAATTTTTATATAAACATCTATGTTTGATGATTTTCATTTGTTTTTTTTTTGTATTTTTTTTTTGTTATACCGTTTGAATTAATCATTTTAATACCTACTATATGCCATGTAGTTGTGTGTGTGTGTGTGTAAATGAGTGTGCCTCATAAGAACAACATTAACGTATACATACATATACATATACATATACATACATCCAATACCATTAATTTTGTAGTGTTTGTATTACTACTATATATTTTTAAATGTGTTTAATAAGTTTTATTATTGTTATTATTATTTTTGCTGCTTTATAGTATTTAAATACTTTCACATATGTTGTTCCGTACTTCTTATCGCTGTAATCAATTCAATTAGGTTTTATATTCGTTGCGTGACATTATTTATGTATGCTATACATATATGCGACCAAATGTGAAAAACAAATAAAAATTATTGTGCTTCCATTATTGTAAATATGTATATCAATGTTAATAATTAATTTGAGCGTAGCTTTTTAAAATCGCTAAAGTTGGTTGTGAACTTAAATTCAAGTGGCTTTTCATATTGTGTTGTGTTGTCTTTAGTCATAACTGACAATACTCAAAATGTATACATTCATATATTTTGAGACTTGCAAGATCAATTGCAGCTTCCTTTTTTTTAACAGTGAAAAGATTTTTGAATTTCTTAATACGTCAAAATCGACCAGCTTATGCCTGTTATGTTATTATTTACTGTAATTATGAATTGAAAATATACATATAACCACTTTATACAAAATGCGCAACGAATTTGATCATTGGCAGGCATGGCCAGTGAACTACATCAATTGAGGGATAGTTAGTCCTTAAATACATATAAAGGCATAAGTACGTAAAATTACGTCGAAAAATCTTGGAAATGCATTTTAAATGTACATAAAAAACTAGTATAAGTGCAGCAAATGTTTAATTGTATATATATATATATATATATATAAATATAAATATATATATATATATATACATTTAATACCCTTATAGTACGTGATGAATACGTTTAATGTATAATTTTAATTTGTTCATATACATATGTATGTTAGTATGTATGTACATATGTCAGTGCACGTATAATTCATAGTACATGCCTCAATGCCCCTTTTTAATAAATTAAAAGCATATTCAATTGCTAAAAAAAACGTGTTAAAACCTATAAATATGTATATATATATTTATATAAATATATGTATGCATTTAGAAATTGGCAACTATGAAATACTATGCAATTAAATATATTGAACGTATTTCGGCTAAAAAGGATTGAAGGATAAAAGTAGTATATACAAATTAAAAAGAATTGGTGCACCTATTTGTGTAATTAGCATCATATTAAAAATATCGGTTTCAAATGCTCAACGTGGTGAAGCTAAACTTGAATTAAAGAGCCTTCCACCGCTCTCCAGCACAACACATAAATGGGCGGACCGACATGGCTCGAATATGATACACATTCGTATAAAATGAATAAATGTACCCATTTAATGGGTGTAAGTACGGTATAAGAGCAACAACATATATTTTCGGTATTCCGAAGAAAATTACTCTTTCCAAAAATTAAACGGATTATAAAACATGCTTTTGTGCATATACCAATATCAACATAAATGCATTAAGGACATTAAATAAAGATTATTTATGACACCGAAGGAGTTTTCAATTGAATATATTAACTAATTTTTGGAAAGAGTACACCGCGTCATGAATAAAATTAGCTAGTTTATTTTTCTAAGAAATACTTATTGATTATAATTTTTTTGTTTTTAATTTTTACTTTTTGATGATCCTAGATATATAGAACTATCAGTCTCACGTCCCATACAAAAATAAAAGAAATAAAAATATAAATAAAAAAATAAAAAAATGAAAAAAATGAAATATATGAAAGTAAAAATGTGTATTTGTATAGTAAAATGTACCTTATGTGATGCCTTAATATGTCATTGTGGCCTGCCTATTTTACCCTTCCTATGAACTAAAGTTTGTCAACTATTCCAATGGGCCATGTCATAAATATTATACTATTCGTAGTTATGTTGCATAATAGATAGACATTACATGCGTTTAAGTACATTCTAATCATGCCTGCTATAATGTTCAATATCAATATCTTTTGAACAGTGGTAAGACGGTACAGCTTAGTACATTTAAGGGAGGGTACCACCTATGGACATACATTTGTGTGCTTATAATATTGCGTTGTATATTATGGTAAAGTGTGCATATTTGTATGCGTTTTTTAAGTTTATCGATTTGATTCTCTTTTGGCAATATGTACATACATACATAAAAGCATATAGACGAATATGTATATGCATGTACGACATATAGTTTTAACACGTAATATTAGTACGGCTTAGTTCCTTAAATATTACCAATCTTATTCTTTAAGTATTATTATTGATATATTAAAGAGTTGAAGACTTAAAGTCCTCGCGTGTTACGGGTTGATGTTGTTTAGCATGGGTTACAAGATACAACTGAAATTCGTGCAAGTGACAGATAGAGAGAGAGAGAGGGAGAGAGAGAGAGAGTGAGAGAGAGAGATGCAATGAGATGAAATGCTTCAGTTTTCCCGGGCGCTACCATTTAGTTAAATATCAATTTTCGTTTCGCTCCACGCCAATTTCCAGTTGTGTTAAAGGATTTCCGTCTCGTACACCTGCTTGGTGGTCATTGTCATTGTGGTTGTCTGTAACTGTGTGTTTGCAACAGCAGCAGCGCCCGTACCAGCAGTCGTCCCCACAACACCAACACCAACACCACCACCACCACCAACAACGCCGCCGACCACACCACCCGTAGCATCACTGATCAACAACACTCCATTCGTGCCCGCAGCAGCAGCAGTGTCAGCCACCGCAGCAGCTCCAGCACCACTCGACTCACAGGCCAAATTGAGTGCGGCTATTTTCTGCTGGATGTTCGTTTCGCTGCCCAGCTGCTTGAGCGTTGCAATGTCCTGTGTGGTGGGACAGGATATGTCTACCGATGGTATTTTGCTCATTTGCTGCAAACGCTGGTACTGTTCCTGTAGCAGTTTTTGCTTCTTCAATAGCTCCTGGTGACGCATCTCGAGTGCAACTTGACGCTGAGCGTGATCGTTGCCAGACTCATTGCCACTTGAGTTGTCGCCGCTCGAGGTAGTGTCGCCACTGATGGCACAAGTTTCAATGCTGATCAAATTGTCCGCGATGTTGGCAGCAGCTGCGGCAGCTATGCTCTGTGGCACATTTGGGCTGGTCGGACTGGCCAGTGGACTGCGTGAGCTGGTACGCGGCGGCGGAGGTGGCGGTATACGTTTGTGGCCCACTTTTGTTATCAAATCAGCGTTACGCTCGGGGACTGGTGGTTTGATGCTGTTGCCACCACCATTGGCGAGACCTGGAGCGGCTTGCTCGTTGTCCGACTCGCTGGGGAATGAGTGAAGGCGACGCAAACTGCCCACATTGGTGTGCACCATCAGCTGCTGTTGCTGCTGCTGCTGCTGCGAATGCTGCTGCGACTGCTGCTGATGATGGGTCAACGCTCCTCCACGTGAGTGCGGTGCACCACCCGTTGCCACAGCCATGACCATGCTGTTGTTGGTCGCCTGTTGCATATTGATGTTGGCCTCGGTGAAAAGACGAGCCTGCGATATTTGCGTGGTGACGGTACTCTGAACAGCAGCCTGTGCGCTCTCATCGGATGTGGAATCTTCGGGGCGCATCTATATGTATACGACGCATATGCATGCTAAATTTGTTAACGAGTACTTCCATAGAGATGCGATTAAAAGAATAGCACCACTCTCACACGAAATCTTTTCAAAAGTGTCTTTTTTAAATAGGTTAGTTTAAAAAATTTATGTGGAAGACTATTCAAAAAAGTGAGAAAGAACAATTCCATAATTTTCTTCACCGTTTTCAACATATTTCAATTTAATTAAAGTTCAAATTAAATAATCATTGTTCATAAAGAAAAGCAAGAAAATTAACTAAATATAATGATGTGCACTTATAATTATGAAAAGTTGAAATAATTAAACGATTTCTTTAAAGTATGCATAAAATCAAAATCAAATCAATATTTGAAAAAATTGCAAAACTAATTGTTTATTCGCTCGTAACGAGATATGTCTAAGTGGTGCTATTATTTTGCTCGCAACTGTATGTGCAACTAGTCCGTTTACCTCGAATGGCTGCTGCTGCTGCTGCTGCTGTTGTTGTTGTTGTTGTTGCTGCTGCTGTTGCTGGGCAATAGGCTTTGAAAATGTCTTCAGCTCGTCTAGCAGAGCATCGAGTGCGTTTTCGGGTGCGAGTCCCCCGCTGATAGCGAACGACCCCATCCTGGGTGTTGGGATTGGCTACAAAAATATATATAATTGAACAATTGTAAAATGTATGAATGTGATATAAAGTTAAATAACATTGCACATTTATACATATGGTATGTATGTTAGTATATACGTATGTGATACAGTATTCTTAAAAAATAAATACATTGGACAACTTGGAAAAACCCATCAAGTTAATGAATACAGGTTGCATTCAAATTAATCATGCTGTGCATAAGGACAATATTGCATATCTAACATAATTTGTTCTTTTCTCACGACAAGATTGCCTTGGGTTCTTTGGAAAAATAAGACCACTCATTTACATTTGCTGCAAGTACAAATGATTGTTATAACGCAACATGCAACAAAATTAAGCGTGTTTATATTTCAGGTATACGTATATTAGGTGCTCTATAAAAGAAAAAAAAACATCAGAAATGCTTTAGCGAAGACTGACTGAAGAAGACTACCAGACAATTATCCAGAATTTAAGTATCCTCCACATTATTACCATATATATGTAGCTAAAATATTAAGCAATTCTGTGTATGTAAATAGAAACATAGAAAAACACAGGAGAGTTTCGTAAATATCTAATTATTAATAAAATTAGGAAACAAAAAATGTACATGCAAAAATATGTGCCACAAAAAAATCATCTAATAGCAAATATAATTGAACCTTTAAACAAGAACTTGGCTTTTATAGCTCTCACAATTTCTTATTTCTTACATACAGAATGACAGACATATAGACACGCAGCCAAACAGACGGACAGACGAAGAATACACTTGATTCAAAATGAGATATTAACTGTCCTTTTGCCAGTTACATGCAAAACAATATTCTTATTACACTGAATTATGGACTCAACAATGAATGTACAATTAATTTAAAATATGCGATAGCAATAGCGAAACTATCTAATAGATTTACAAGTAAAAAACAAAATCAAATCAAATGAAATTGTTGGTTGCGAGGATGATGGGGCTCAGCGAAGAGAACATTTTTTTTTATTCGGTTATGAAGAACTTGTGGTAAAGATTTGTGAATATATTGAAGAATATGAGCTTGAACAGAAATACTAAAGTTAAACGCAAGCGATATGATGTAATATGTAATATGTATGTACGAATATATAAAAATAAGCATAGCTCCAAATGAAGTCTTCACCGATTAAATATTTGGTTAAGTACAGGATCGATTGTTTATCAATTATAATTCATAAATAGACTCAATGTATGTATTGACTTAAAGTTTGTAGATTAGATTTGCTTTCGGGTAGATAGCGTCTCAGTGGAAAATTAATACATATCAAGACGTAGATGGAATTTGTATGTACGAAGATGATTTATGATGGGTAAATAGATGGTTAAAACTTCAAAGACAACAATCGATGAGTGAGAACATAGGTGACTGATTGCTTGCATACATTCATTTTTAAACACTTGGCCTTCTAATCGTTCAATTTGGTTAATTGGATTATTATATCGACTCGGCACGTTTAAGAAATGATTTGCGTGTGTTTGTGTGTATATAAACAAGGATACATTTAAGTTTTTACTAATTTGTATATACATATACGCTTTTCAACTACAACATTAATGTAAAATTATTCTTTTTTTTTGTTTAGTTTTTGGTTTTTGGTTTTCTAGCTTTTTGCTGTTTATGAATATTTTAAACAAAAATGCTTTGGAGCAAATAAGCATTCTATAAATATGTTTGCATATATTGAAATCTTCGAGAAACCGAAGCTGACTCTTTCCAAAAGTTGTATGATTATATTTCATTATTCATCTAATCAAAAATTATTTGGCAAAGCAATTTTTGTTGTTGCTTTTTATTTCTTTTCATAAACCAAAAAAGAAAAGAAAAATACCTAAAGGCCACCGAATCGAAATTAAAAACAGTCCAATGATAACAATAAAGTCGACAACAGTCTTTATGGGGAAGTGAGATACTTTTTCTTGACCGATTTGATATGATGCCATTGTTATTGTTTCTGTAAACGATTATGCATGTACTTATGTATATATGACCAAAAAGGATAACATAAATCACAACTTAATGGCTAATGGACTAGAATGTAGAAAGAAACGGCAGACGACGGTGCCTCACACACATACATGCAACATGTATTCTGAATTTGATAACAAATTAAACTTTTTACGAAAGAGCTTTTTACAAAAATAATCAGACAACATAACATAACAGGAAGTTGAAGAAGGAACAAATTGTGTCTTGCTTGTAGAAAGGATTAGAAAGGTTGTCTCTCCCACTGTGAAAGAACTGCGAACATTACGGTTCAAATTATTCCATTATTTCGAATCCCTATTTTAAGACACACAAAGGAAGAACACAAAATGAAACACAAATTTTCAAATAAAAAAGGATTCGCTTATTTCAAAATTTCATTGGTAGTGACAGTTGAGAATGAGATAACAACGTTGCTTTGGCAGCACCCTTTTCTGCCCCTTACAATTGAATGTAAAGATTATTTGTGCAATATTCTCAACAAAAGGGACACTATTCCTAAGATATGTTTATCTATGTATATATAAGCTTTGACTGTGCAGCCTTTTATCCAAATATACACACTTATATTTTACTTATGGATTTATTTGTTTTTTGATAATGGAGACAGAGACAATAAGAGCTTTCTTGACTTTGCACACATCCACATGCCATTATTTACTTTAGTCAAAAAGTTGTTGGGAATTTGAGCCACAATTTTAAATTTGCCTTTTGCAAAGATTTTGTATTGGTTTGGTTTCCACGTATGTATGTATGTACATAAATATGTATTAGTTTCTTTACATTATTTTGATGATGATTATACAACCCAGACGGTATAGAAATAGTTAGATAAATAGAGGGGTGCATGGGCAGACCACAGTCGGAAGCAATGAAAAAAATGATTGAAAATAGTATGTATATTTGAGCACACAAGGAGGTGTTGTTTAGAGGAGTACATATTGTTTTTATTTTTAATTTATTATTATTTTTTTGTAAAGACATCTTGGGAATAAAAGTTTTAAAGGTACAGGGATAAAGAACGATCTTTCTACCACAGAGGTGGGAGTTGAGTTAAGTCATTTAAACATGTATAATAAATTGTGTCAATTCTATTTACCTTTATTTTTGCTTGCCTGTTATTGTCTACGTTCAAGCATAGTTTTTAATAAATTTAATATTGATACAAAATTGGCGATCTATAAAAATATAAGTACTTTGATCCGGAGTATTTTAACATATTATATGGAGTTATGTTTATGTTTTACAATTATTGTTCATAATTGACCAGTGCTGAACATGTATTTAAAAAAGAGTGTAACCCATCAAAGGTTTGCATGTACACTGGAGGAGTACGGTTTTGCCCGAAAAACCCCTTTTGGAAAGCACTTTACGCACACACATTCATATGTATACACATAAGTTGTTGATATTATAAATGTAACTAATGATAATTGCAGTTGGTAAGTGTGGTTTTGGGCTTATAGGTAGCTTTATATGAGTTTTAATATGGGTTTAGTTTTTGAGTTTAGTATTAGTTAGAAGTTTATAGCAGTAGTAAGTAGTATACAAAAATATAAACTAGTTATGTTTAATGCGGAGCAAACAATGTTTAGCTAAAATAAGATTGACATAGTTTTATGAGTTCATCTTTTTTAAAAATGGTTTTTAGTAAAATTGTTTTTTTTTTTTTATATTTGTATTTTCAGTCATTACTCAGTAATTGCCTCTTTGAAGTTAGAACTCCATCGCCAGTTAAACTATGTGGTTGTTGTTGTTGTTGTATACGATATCAACATTGTTAGTTCCAAAAAAGGCAAGAAGAAGAAAATGAAATCACTAGGTAAACCTCATTTGATAAGACTTTAAGCTTTGATTGATTGATTGATTGATTGGTGTCATTGTCATCGTATGAATATGAATGGCGTGTTTAATACGTAAGACGTTTTCGCTTTCGCTTTATTAAAATTAAACTGAGTTTTTTTTTCATAACGATCGCCTACCCAAAAGGCAGTATGCCTTTTAAGGATGGAGAAACATCGGTGAAGCTTCTCTTGGTCGGCGATAAGCGGGAATTCGCCACTTACAAACTGTCGTAGGATTGGAAATAACTATATAATCAAGTAAAATATATAGAAGTGTACGCAGTATGAACAAAAAACTACAAAATAACAGCCAATTGCAGCTCGTTTATAGAATAACTGCTTAAACTAAAAACAAAGCATACGAACCAAATTAATTGTTAACAAATAAGATTGATTTACTAGATTTATTAAATAGCACTAAATAGCTTGCTAATTAAACCCTTTGCATAGTTCGAATTTTGATCATGATGATATAGTCGATGCGAGCTATTAAAGATGAAATGAGATTAAAATAAGTTTAACATTCTTTTCATATGTATATATATATATATATATATATATATATATATATATAGACATAAGTTAACCTCTTGAAATAATAATGGTTCATTACTTCAAGATGTTAGCTTATTTCTGCATTGTTTAAAATCATAACTTTAAATTGTATTTATTTTCCAACATCTTAAGACATTTACATTTTTAACATATTGCAGTGTCTACTGATGGCGATGGGGGCAGTCAAAATGAGATGGATGTAAAGTAGTAATGTCAAGTTGGGGAACGAATAATCCCATATTTCAAGACATTCTAGATTTGTTCAATTGCTGATTTATATAACGAGTGTGGAGCATCATTTCAGTTAAAATCAACTGTTATTTAATTTTACAGTATTTGAATTTTTAATGTGTAAAATTATATCTGAAATTTATTTGTTTTTATTTTTGTAAATATTTATTTTTGTTAGTCACTCAGAGAAGTAATCACTTACTTAGTTTGACTTAAATCTCACGAATTAAGCAGATCCATCATCATTAATCAGCAGTTGGACGACAAATGTTAAATCATTTGAATACTATCTCAAAAGCAGACAGAAATTGCGCATAATTGAACTGATCGAAAGCGATAGATTAGCAGAAGCACTCGTCGTTTTACGTTATATCATTTGCATTAGGTAATAACTCGAAAATGATCTATATTTCGAAAACAGTGCAAATTTCCTGTTATACTATACTCTATGTAAGTTGATTACATATTTGGTCAGCGGGTTTTAACAATATTTAGCAAGGTAACTAGTGTGCAAAAGGTTCATCTTTTAAAATTAAATTTAGCCAATGCAATACTTCTTTCGGTCAAAAGCAACTAGTTTTTGTCATCGAAATAATACAAAGAATATGTTTAATTATTAGTATATATAGTTATTTATGTATGACACGGTGTGGAACGGTGTTTTTATGCGCAAAAATAGCATTGGCAATACAGCCCTAGGTGTTTTGTTATCAACTAGTAGTTCAGTGAATTCGTTTAAGGAGACTCATGAATGTACACAAATTAATGGACTCACCTTGTCGGGCACCGCAATATCTGAAGACCGTAAAGACTCCTCAGCTATTGATGGCTCATTAGGCGGCAAGCGCTGTTCCTGCACGCTTGCCAAACTAAATGAGCGAAAGTAAGAAAATCAGCATTTCAAAAATAACGAAACGATTATTTCCACAAACCGTTTTAGTGTCACCAAGGTGCCCGTTAGCTTCTTGCAGCGCCGCAATGCCGACTCCAAGCGGTCGGGCTCTTCTTTTAGGAACTTTTCTTCACGCACCACTTTCTCCATCTCGTTGGACAAAATGCAACGCAAGCCATTCGACAGTAATGGAAATTTCAGCTTCAGTTCAGCAACAGTTTTGCTATAGTATATAAATAGTTGTAGATGTATTAAAATGAGTTCGTCGAAACTCTTAAGAATACACTCAGAAAAAAGTTGTGCTGCATTTTAGAATATCGCTCTAAAATTAAAATCGTTTTTAGAAATACATATATAATATATAATTTTTCTTAAAGCTTGAAAGGTTTACTCGACAATTCCAAATATGTGCTGATCTTTTTCTTTATATATATTGTCAACTAAGAAAACGCTAATTTTTCGAAGAAATTCTTTCTAAAATTAGGAAACATCTAATGAAATTTAGTGGCTCGGTCTGCTATATTAGAGTTTAGTAGTTGTCTGCCTCAGGGCTCGAGTATATTTTAGGATATGTAATATCTTAAAATACCAATTTTTATTTTATACTATGACATATAAGCAAAAATATATGTCAAAAGTTTGGCGATTTTCTAAAATTCAGAGTGATTTTTATTTGCTGAGTGTAGATAGCCACACACACCTTGCGCGACTTAATACTAGCGCCATGTCCTCTACAGCCGTCATATTGACGCGAGTCCGTCGGTTGATCACCTCACCACGTAAGTTCTCCACCGAAGCCTCCAAGTCACTCAGATCCTTCTCGAGGCGTATGACCTCCTGCTTGTACAGCTCCTCCTCCCTTGAGATGCGCGTGGTGTCCTGGTCGCCCTGGCCCCAGAAACTGCCACTGCTGGCCAACAGAGTGGCCCGTATGCGCATGAAAGTGCTCTTTATATCCTCACGTACGGCGACAGATTGAGCCTGCGATAACCGTCTCAAGGTGCGAACTTCCATGCGCAAATCCTTTGCTTTCTTTTGCAGACCACGCAAATGATTGTAAACCTCGGGTGCGAGGGCGATGTCCGCCCGGTAACTGGGATGGGAGGTCTGGGCCAATACAATTGGTTTTGGTGGTGGAGGGGGCTTTAGGCGATCGCGTTCTATTGGTTGATTTTGTAGATGTAGGTTGGGGTGTGTACAAGAAATTCATTTAACATTTACACTATCTTTTTGATAAAGCATATTTTTCGTGATTGGCTTGTGATTAATGCATGCGTGATTTTGACAACTGGTTTAAATAAAAAAAAAAGGAAGACCCCTGTGTTTATGGAATGAATCTCTCTTGGCGTTCTTACCTTGTGACGATGTACGTGGCAAGGTAGACGACTTGATTGCCGGCTTGGTTGGTTTCGTGTCAGCTTTGGGTCCGATGCAGTAATATATTTGTTTGAATACGAAGGAGTGTTAATATAATGGCAAAGATTCTGGTTCTGAAGTCTTTGATTCTACGCAAAGGATGTCAATCAAATTTACTACAACTATATACTATTAAAATATATGTATGCATGTCTCTTAATGATTTCAATTAAACAAAGTCAAGGAGTCCACATCAAGACAATTGATAATTATTTCAAAATTTAATTTGTAATGTTTGAACAGAAAAAATGAAGCATAAAGCCGAAAAAAGAAAGTATGAAACATAAAATTGGTGATAAATAGTTTCTAATTTTTTTTATTTTATTTTCTTTTATTTACCGGCATGTAGGGGATTATGAGACTTGGGTATTCCCTGTATATCGTCGCTAAATGAAACAGATTTCTCAAAGGACACGGATTTCTCTGAAAAACAGCACATGTCTGGGACACTGATGTACGTGGAAAAGTTGGGGTACACTTACGACATGAGTTCTTGCCCAACTTGGGTGCCTTTTCTCTAATGTATAGCTCATCAGCGGAACCGTTAGCTACATGAGAAAGTAAAAAATAGACGTAATATCAGAATTCGTTTAACAACGTAAGCATTTGCTTGCAATTTTTTCAAATATTGATTTTAAATATGGTTTAGTATTCCGGAATACTAAGCGATATTATGTGTATATATATATATATATGTTCGCAACTTAAAGAGCAAGGTAAATCAACTTGCATACCTTGCATTTGTGATGATGGCACAACAAGATAGTTGGAATCTAATGTGGGTACAGCCATGGGTGCGATTTGGGGATTCTGATTAACCAAAGCCTTCTGGACCAGCCCAGTCAAGTTGGCCAACTGACGTTCCATATGCTCAACGCGTATGCGATGCAAGTCTTCAGGCCTTCAAATACAAAAAAAAATTGGTGTGTAAGAAATACGAATCGCTATCGAAATACATAGATTAATGTTTGCACATAGTTTGTAAGTGCACTCAGCAAAAAAATGCACCTGAATTTGAGAAATTTTAGATAGCTTATAAACACATATTACTTAATTTGATAAAACTTACGATTTTCGATGACAAAACCCGTCCATACTTTCACTACAATTTCAGAATATCAGAAAGAATTTCTTTTTCAAGAAGAAACAAAACTTTTTCATTTTTTAAAATGATTTTTTCAAATTTCAGTGTAATTTTTTTTTTCTGTGTGTGGCTGCTGTGACAAGTTTTTTGTAGTTTTTTAGTTGCATTTCCGCTGCCGCTTACGCTGAGCTCTAATTGAGCAGCCAAGCCTAAAACTAAGCGTCGAATTCAGAGCTTGAAAGTAGAAATAGTTGAGTCAGGCAAGCGTTGCAAGACGCTGCTCCACAATTCGCACCACAATGCCATCCATGGCCATTCTGTATTTGCAGTCGCCAGTTGAATGCGATTTGAGAGACAAGAACTACTTGCTTAGCAGAAACATGGCCTATTGCAGTGGTAGATACCCCCTTCCTCGCACACTTCTTATTTGTGGCGATTACTCTAATAAGCTGAACGGGTTTTCTAACAGTGACCAGCACACCACAGCGGTTTGCCAACTGTTTGTCAAATTTTCAATTGCACGATCTGCTCGTATTGAGGAAGTCATTGGAAATGATGAATTACACGGATAGCCAGAACGAGAACGTTATCGATGATTACGACACAACGAATACACCGGAACGAATGGCCTTGATGGCTGCCGAAAGGTAGGTGTTTAATTCAATTCGAATTTGCCTTAATTATATAAGAGATTATTTGTTTTTGCAGGAGTGATCGTGGATCTTCATCGATCATTAGCGGTCCTTCGCAGTTCTGGCAAGGTGATCATGCTGGTCATTGGGTCGAGGAGAAACCATCTAAACTGCAGACCCTGTTTCAAATAAGCATTACTGCATTGGCCTTTCTCTCTTTTGGTGGCTACCTTCTTTGCCTCATCGTACAGGCAATTAAGAGCAAAGGCACAACATATTTCCATCCGGTGGCCACAGCGACAACAACGTCAACAAATGGCAATGTAAAGCGTATTAAAATTTACAGACGTAGTAAACGCAGCATCATCCTGCCCGCTGACTATGTAACATATATGAGCTCCATACGTGGCCAGAGGAGGGATCATGCTTACCTGGTTGGGTCGTAGATCTGATTGCCCCGATGCGGTAGACGATTTGGGCCAACTTTAATCCCATACAATGAGTACTGGTCTTCCGCAAGCGCCACATCGCTGTCCCGCACAGAAAAGAGTGCGAAAGCGATAAATAGAAAGAGAGAGAGAGAGATAAAGAGAGAGAGAGAGAGAGAGAGAGAGAGAGAGAGAGAGAATTTATTTTTAAATTTTCAGATTTATCGCATTGTTTTCTGTTTGTTACCTTTGTTCCTCGTCAATGATGGGTGCGACGACAGTGCCGCGTGTTCCATACTGGCTATAGTAGGGCTCCTCATAGTTGCCACGTGTGCTCCGCTCTGGGGAGCTGGTGTATCCGTCTGTAAGTTCAAGTCAGTTAAAAGCGGCCTATTGTTTCATTTTACTTTATATTCTTGGAAAGCTCAATTTTTGTGGTATTTAAGGTAAATAAACAACAACAACCAAATAAAAAACGGTTATACATACGTCAAAGTAACTGAATATATATGTAAAGAAGAATATATATATAAGAACAATTAGCACGATACACAAAATCTTACTAATTCGTCACGCTCAATTTTTGAACCCATAAATAAGCGCAACCAATGTGTTATACATAAACTTATATTATATATATATATATATGGATGAACATGGAAATAAGTAATCATAAGTAAAGAAGAGGTATATATTCGTGTACCTGGTATACTGTATAATTGATCCGAGGAATATGGAAACAGGGGTTCCATACTACCCCTTCGATTAATCGATCTGAATGGTTTCACAGGCGTTCCTTTTATATTTTATTTAATTATACATAATATACTATTTATGCATGGGTTTTTTTTGTTTTTTTTTTTTTAAATAAAGCATTTTCAACAATCGTATAAATATGTATGTATTCTCTTAGTCATACATATTTATAGTGATAGAATACAAAACAGAAAACAAAATACAAAAACAAACAAACAAACACTTTTATTTATACCCAATATTTTTGACGTGGAAACACTTATTGAAAGCCAACAACAAATCAAATTGTCTAATTGTGTGGCCTGAATTGAAGATTAAATCAAAAAAGAAAAACGCAATAACAATTAATCTTCGAGGGACCGAAGACACAGTACCCTTTCAGACACATTATTGAAAATCTGATCTCATTATTATTTATGAAAAGATTGAATTGCTTATTTGATTGATTTTGGAAAAAACGCGGCTTTTGTTTAACAATACTTGTAGAAGTATTAAGTGTATGACGACGTACTAAATGTGTGTGGCTAACACGCAAAACGGACATGCCTATTTACAAATATTTAATGATGGAGTCTTTCGTGGTACTGAGATGACATAGTGATTGAATAAGAAGCAAAATACGACTCATCCAAGTTGTATATGCCTTTAAGCTAAAGCTACTTAAATGACAAATTTATGTTTACATATTAATGTATGCACCTAAATTATAAATGGACAAATTTATATAGTTTGGCTTTATTACGCACCCATGGAGACCTTACTACGATCTGAGGCATACATGCCACGGGGCAACGTTTGCGATGAACCCACATAATACGGCGCTGGCTGTTTACCGATCTAAAATACAAATAATGAATACATCAAATACATAATTATTATTAATTGTAAATTTATGCTAATATGTATATCCATATATGTGTATACATTTATAATCAAAGAGTGTGTCCAAACCATAGCAAGCTGAAAAGTTCACAATGGTTTTAAGAGGTTTTTTTTCTTGTAATCAGCAAAAAACAACAAACAATAAACAAGTGTTGAAAATTCGTTTTACGCTAAGATATAAAATTGGGCGGCAAACATTTTATTTGCTTGCAAATTATATATAAAGATACATATCTAATCTATGAAAACTATATACACTGAAATGTGATTTCATTTCATCCAATGATTCTTAAAGATCTACATATATATATATGTATATATATATGTATATAGTACACATATATATGTTCCATATAATTCTATGAAAACTATGTACTATAAATAAAATGTGATTTTTGGAAACTGGATGGACCATTTGAAATTTAGGTCCAATTGTTTCCAAAGTCGTGTCCAATACCGATTGGGTATGGGTAATTATTAATCTGATTTGAAATATTTTGCAAACAGTGTGCTGAAGTGAAGTAAATACATTTTTTTTTGCGATTTCCAACCTTGACATTTTTACTCAGCAAATCGGAATTGGCCTTCATTCGCGTACCGAAATGTTAATAAGTTTCACTTTAATTCCAAGTGAACAACTGTTAATGATTAGGTTAATTGTGATACACCGTTATACGTTGCATGTATGGCTGGAAATTCCAGAGGGCAGGGCCAACAAATGTATATATAGGCATATATGCGATGCACATGTGTGGCAACAAGAAACACACCCAGTTAATCAAACGGTTTGCCAATTATTGACGTGTCCGTCTGTCCGCTCAGCAGCAGGCAGCTCGCTTTGCTTGATTGATAGTCGATAAAAGCTTTCACTTGTCGCACACGCTATGTATTGCATTCTATACACAAAAGCTTACTCTTGTTAGAGTGGAGGAGGATGTTGTGTTATGTATTGCATTTAATACACAAAAGCTTACTTATGTCGTAGTAGGATGCAGTGACAGTGACAGATGCCTATTGGTTCTTTAATAACATATCACGATTGAAATTCACCTAATATCATTTTGGGATCCGAGGGTCGATCAACAAATACCATAGCTTCACGATACGTTCTGGACGATCAATTGAAGATGTATTATGATATTATTTATGTAACGTTTAATTATTGAACCAACCTTTGGGAATTCAAATATGCTGATCAAATGAAGATAATAGTGATAGTGATACAGTTATTCCAACATAAGCATATTGTTCATATTATTTAACAGGCTTAGCGACTGGGAGAAGGGAGGAGGAAACTTCGCATCCGTCAAACTAAGCTAAGCTTTGAAGTACATACCTACATACATACAGTTGCGGACAAAATAATAGCACCACTCTCAGAAAAAATGTTTTTAAATTTGTTAGTTTAAGGAAATTATCAATTCATTTGTAGAAGCGCAAAAATACATATTTAAGACAATTTATGAAAAAGGGAGAAACTGTGTTTTTTGTTTTTTAATTATGAAAATTCCAAATATATAAACGATGTCCGATCGTTTTTTCATTTGTAAGAAAGTCGTAGTTGTGCTATAATTCGTGTCGCAACTGTTCATACATAAATACACACATACATAAATAGTTGGCAGCTTGTAAAGCTTGGCATTGTGCGATCTGCTCAATCGCTGCATTCATACAGAAAGCTCGGCTTTACAAAACCTCAACCAGTTTCAATTTCAATTTCAATACAATTTAACAATTTATTACAACTGAGACGGGACGAGACGAGACGTTGGATTGCCAGGGGTTCGTTGTTGTTTTGTTGCGGTTTTTATTTTGTTTTGAATTTATGTTCATTTTGGGCTTTGGCACTTTGGCGCATGCGTAGACGGACTAGTAAAGTGCGAGACAGCGCCGCAGACGGACGTAGAAACGCTTTAAGTCTTTAATCCAAAGATAAAAATGGCAATTGGCACTCGGCTGCTACATAATCGAGCTTCTTGGCAAGCATTTCTCATCCTCATCACGCTGCTCAATGCGCGCATTTGCCAAGCCTGGAAACCGATCGTTTCCAGCAGTCCCATAACATCGTACAGTCTGAAACAATCACATCCGGGTGAGGCCAGCAGCAGCCACGAGTTGGCCACCAGCTATGCCCAATTTGGGGAAGAAAAGGACGACGATGATCTTTTGCTGGCACGTGCCGCTGTTGTCAATGGCTTGGAAACAAGCATTGCTCCTGCTGCGCCATCAGGGCCCATTCTCACATTCGGTGACGAGCAAGAGAAGAACCACTATGAGTCCTACAGCTACAAGGATGAAGGTGTTGCCGATGTTGTCGCTGATGGGGCGTCTTCTCTCAGTTTTCCGCGCACTCCCCTCTACGTCTCCGACAGCTGCAGTGTTAAAAAGTTTGCGTTCAATCAAGACGGCGCTGTTGATTACGGCAATGAGCTACCTGAGCTGGATCAGTTCACATTGTGCTTCTGGATGCGTTTCACGAACCACACTGGGGATCATGTTATGTTTACCTACGAAGGTGAGTGACAGAGTCAATGACAGAGACCAGGCGAAGTGTGATTCCCACAGATGATGAGCATAACGAATTCTTTATTATGTGTATGAAAATAATGGAAAGATTTTGTTGGTCTGGCCTTTTGAATAGACTTTCTTCATCGGTCTTTCTTCTTATATAAGCAGACGTCAATTGTTTTGATGCCCCCGTCAAAGCCCGCATATAAAAGACCTTCATTGTGAGAGCCGTGGCTCTCTTCACTAACCGATGCTGGGGCCTGGAAAAGTGAAAGGAAGCCCACTTCCTGATGCAAAACAGCGTAGTGAATAGACAATGAATATTGGCCATAAATCGCTTGTCTTTCTTTTATGCTTTTGATGCTCAGAGCAGAGCAGCGCAAATACGGTTAAATTTGTTACCAAGTATTTGGCAGATAAGATAAGATAATCGCAACGACTTTCATCTTCACAGTTTACAAATTGTTGCTTGTGACCGACAGACCGACAGGCAGACAGAAAGACAGACCGACCGACCACATTACATAAGCGCTAAATTTACCTGTTTGCAGTAAGCTGCTGTTACCGCTGCTATCGTCGCTTTTGTTATTTTAACTGTTTGAGATTGTTTTAAATATGCAACTCAAGCTGCGTACAAAGCTTCCGGACCCCAACACTCAACAGATGCTGTCGTGACCCGAGACAACACGGCTCGGAAAGCTGAGTCCACCAAACTGGTAACGGTTAGACAAAGTTAGTTGCCCTGCAAACGACAACAACGACAACAACAACAACAACAGCAACAGCAAAAGAAATACCAACAACCACAACATATGCAATTATTATGTTAACAGGATTTTGGTGTAGTTTCCCGCCATCTCACAACTATTCATGGCCGGAGACTGCAAAGTTTATTTGAGACTGCGCTTTTAGATCTTATATTGCATACAAGATAAAAGAAAAACATTTATTTTTTACTTTTGGTCCGCTGAGATTGTGAAACAAGTCAAGTCTCATATGGAGAGCATTGGGGCATTTAGTGTTTTTCTTGACTTAACTAGTGCAGTGCAGCATCCAATATATCGCGCAATTTGCTCGAATTTCATAACAAACGCCATCGATGGCATTTCAACTTTTTGTTTTCTTCTCGTTTCTTTCCAATTAACTCTGTCTAACTCTGTTCCACAGTTGAAAAGGAACCCCGCGAGATACAAATCTGGGTCGCAAATGCGCAAAATTCCAGTTTCCTATCGATGGCCATAAAAGGTCAGCAAATGTACAGGTACGTCATGGTTCCAATCATCTAACGACACACATATGTATCTTCCCATACGTACAAACTGATAATAATAATAATATTGCCGTAATGCATCCAGATTGAATTATCCGCTGCGTATGCGTCAATGGCATCACATGTGCAGCTCGTGGAATGGAAAGACTGGCGAGTGGCAGGTCTGGCTCAAGGCAGAGCGTATTGGGCGTGGCTTCCACAATTCGGTGAGTAGCTTGCCAAGAAGCAGAAGTTGGCTAGTTGGCTAGTGTTGTCTGGTGTCTAATTACGCGACGGAAACAGTTGCTTAGTCGGCCCCACATAACGACATTTACAATGAACGAACGGCGGCAACTGTTGGAAACTGGTTGAGGGAAAGATTGCGAGAGTGAAGCTGAATTTCTGATTATGCCATTGCTGGTGTATTACGTATTACACTCAGACAACAACAAAAAAGTGCACTGAATTTCAGAAATTACCCATACTGAATCTCCTTATTATTGGGAAAGTATATATTTATAGATGGATAAAATTTAGTTTGAAATTTCAGCTTGCACTTCCACAGAGCTAGGCTCTAAAATCGAAATTTTAGAAATATTTTTTTATGCATAATGTGCCAGCAGACCATAAAATATATGCTTACACATTTAACCACAATTGCAATCATTTGCACATTACAAATTCACAGCTGGTGGGCCATAAGGTACCCTCAAAGGGAAAAATGCGATCCGGAGGCAGTTCGGTGACCGGCGAAGTAAGCCACGGCCTCCACTTCGAGGTGACCCTCGTACAGATTTATCGCGTGGCGTTGAGTGCGGGGAAGGCACATCGTGATCACAAGCATCACCATGTGCACCATTTCGACCACGAGGGTCAGGAGGTGTCCAGCACAGCGCGCGCGCCGCCCATGGTCAGTTTGTCCTAATAATTAATATAATAATTAATAATCTCCATGCTCGAGTACTATTCTATTTTAGATAAATCGACCACAGCCGATGCACTCGCTGCTGGCAAGCGGCCAAATTCCAACCAGAGTGCGCATTAACTTGGCCAACTCGGCGCCAACACAGAAGCCAACGGGCACTGTCGAATTCCAGCCGCAACAGCAATTACAGCAACAGGCAATCACGCTTAATACCAATTTTGTGAACGGCCAGATTAATGCCGGTTCTCGATTGGTTGCTCAGCAGCTGCTCGGTATATCGCCGATAGCTCAAAGCCATCGCCGGCCCAATCCGGGCGCTGAGCCTGGACGCTTCCATATGCTGAGCAACGCGGCAAATGTACAGTTCATAGATGAGACAGAGACGCATATACAATTTAAGCGGCAGGCGAATGCCAAGGACGCAAAGGATGACATCAAAGATAAAAAGTTGCGAAAGCGCGGCTTGGTTTTGCTTGACGATGGCTCTCTGGTTGATGATGGACTGGACGACAGCAGCAGCAGCAAATATAATGGTCTTGCAGACTTTGGAGGTCAGCAGTTCAAGCAAGATCTGACCCTAAAGATGACCCTGGAAGAAGAAATCAGCTCGCACGATCGCGAGCCAGCCGAGGAGGAAGTCAAAGCCGTCATGGCCATATGCAGCAACTGTGATCCGGAGCCATTCCAGGGTGCAATCGTTTTCGCCTGGAAGGATGTCAACGAGCACATGAACAACTCCCTCAAGGGCCTCAGTGTTGGCACATGCGGACATTTTTAACTGTCAACGGTTAGCAGTCAGTCAGTCGATCAGTCGGTCAGTCGGTCAGTCAGTCAGTCAGTGCTATCCAAATACATTTTAAGCAGAAGTCTAGCATTTTGGTTCATATAACGCTTAAAGTACATATGTACATATAATATATATATTTTTTTTTTGTATCTTAGTATCTACATATGTATTATATATACACATATATTATGGTATATGCGTACTATTAATGCTGAGTAGAGCTGACTTTATTTGAAAACTTTCACCTTTATGTATATATACACACATACATATTTATATAAATATATTAAAGTGGACATCCACCTCAAAATCTAGTAATATAAAGATGATTCAGGACAAAAAAGTACTCCAAAAATGAAATTCATTCTGAGAAATTCAACGGTTTTCTTGTTTTCACAAATAATTTCCAAGTGTTGGGAAAAAATTACTAGCATTTAGAAAGGCTTGCCCATTAAAAATGGGTAAAAAGGGTATAATGGCTTTGGGCAAATGTATGTAGCAGAAGGCAGAAGGAAGCATCTCCGACCCCATAAGCCACAACACTAAATTTTGGAAATTCGCTTTCTGAATAATAAGGTTAAGAACCCCCTTTGGGGGGCAGAGAGTAGAACCGTAGAAGAGAGTAGGACAATCTTACCTTCGATTTGTGAATGTGCTGGTGCTTAAAGTCCGAGTCGAATTCAGGCTCGCTAAAGTAGCTCTGGTCCTGATCCCAGCTAGACTGTGCCTGTGGCAGTGGCTGTGGTATGCCCGGTCCGCCGGGCAGAATCTGAGGCGGAGCGGCGACCTCGGTGGACTCGAAGAGGCGCAACACGGAACGATCACGTATTTCGCGCAGATGGGAACGCACATCTTCCAGTTCATAGAACATGTCCTTGCTGGCATCATGGATATAGATCTTAACGTTTGGCCCCTCCAAATACGACATGGTCAGCTGACGGGGAAACGAGCGCACGAACAGCGCTCGCACCGTATCTATCGATGTGATCTCATTGGGGAGGAGTGCTCGCTTCGTCTCCGAGCGATACTGCAGAAAGACGAGGCCAAGCGGTCGCTCCAGTGTCTTCGATGGTGTTCGCACCACGGGCAACGACGAGCGCTGTTTGCCGCCCCGACGAAATCCCGTGCTAGCCGTTTCCACCTCAGACATAATGCCGGGATCATCGTCGAAAAGGGGCCCCTGATTAACGGGTGCATAGCCACGCATCGGTTGATTCTTCTTGTTCTTCTGCGCCCTCGTACTCATCTAAAACAAATAACAAAAATATGACGACAGCCTTTCAGAGAGATCTCGTCTTTCGGCGTGCTCGACTTACTTCCAGGTCCATGGCGCGTTGCTGCTGCGGCATTTGATGGGCGTGTGGATGCTGTGAGCCACCATAAACGAGAATGTCGCCACCAAGCGTGTGCCGCCTTGGATCGTCGCGGCGCATTGCGCGTCTGCGCTCCTCGCCTCCTTTTGAAAGATTCGAGCCAATTAGAACATACATACATGCATACATAAATACATACATACACACATACATACATACATGTGATATGTGGAGCATAACTCACCTGGTTCGTTGGTCGGCAAGCGACCGGGTTTGTTCTCATTTTGCCAGTCTTCTTCTGAAAACAGTATACAAGAACGCCTTAATCAAACGGGCACAAAATAACTATCGATATTCGACTGCCAATGACTTAAGGGCCTGTTTACAGGTCAAGAAAAAATTATCGATCCTGAAAACAGACGCAAAACAGGTCGCTGACGATCAGTTTTGCTGACAGCAAAAACTGAAATGCACACTGTTAACTCACTGTTAACCTATGTGGATGTTGTGAACAGCTGTTTGACGGTGGCAATGCATTTGATATACAAACCTGGCCAGTGCATCGAAATAAAAAAAAGTTAATTGTGTGAGAAAATTTATTTGAACCGTCAATAAAAAGGTCTACTTATAAAGGCCGTGGAGGCGAGAAAATTAGTTAATTATTTTATTGGCTCTCAGCAGACAACAATCGAAATAAATTGCAATTTCGTGACTGACTATTTGGTTTTGTCTTCACTCTGCAAAACAGACCCTTAATAACATCAGTGCTGGCGTTTTGGCCTTTTTGTCGGACAGATCTGTTAATTTTTTTATTTGATTTTGCCGGCCAAATTAGCAACAATATTATAAGGCAATAAGTTTTCATTCTTAAATGGCAATAAATATATTATTTTGTATGCTACTCGAACTTAATACCTCCTTCGCGTCCTTTGCGTTTCTTTTTTGATGATGAGCTGCTGCTTCCAGTGCCGCCTTGATTTGCCGATGCACTCTTATCTTTGCTTTTCCAACGAATCAACATTTTCGCCGTTTACCTTCAGTTGGGTGCACAATTCTTAATTCTTTTATTTCGCTTATTGATGATTATGCGCAACTGTGTTTACTGTATAAAAAAAAGACATTCTTTTTGTTGTGAGATGTGAGTATGTATTGTGTTCCCATTTCGATACATATATATGCTGCGTATACATGTATGTCGTGGATTTTTACATACATATGCAGACCATGCAATGTTCATAAATATGTTAATGTTAATATATATGTGCTTATTCATATCTACATATGTACATACATATGTAAGTAGAGGAGTATTTACGTATGTATACCTACACTTACGTACATATGTACATGGATACATGTTTACATTTTGTGCCGGTAAAAATATTCATAAGCGTATATACGAATTTAGGTATATGCATATACATATACATATATACATATGCAAGCATACATGCATACCTATGTAAACTTGTAACTGCAAAGCACATAAGTATGTATGTATGTGTGTTACATGAATATATATACACACACACACACGTAAATATGTACCCATATATATATATATATATGTATACATATGTATATATGTGTGTGTGTGTGTGTGAAGTATGCCTGGATTATTCTGTCGTGTGGGTGTGGTAGAAAATGGCAAGCATCGATAAGCGCCGAGTACGAATACGAATACTTCAGTTCCTTCGAGACCTAAATATATATGTATTTATGTATACACATATACATAACATAAATAGATATGTACATACATACATTCAAATGCGTTTATTAAGGAGCCAACTGCACATTATTCAACTTCACCACTGTGAATATTTAATAATGCAAAATTGAAGCGTTGTGGCATTTCAAAGGATATTACAGCTGTAGCTTTTTTAACAATCCTGTATGTGTGTGTGTATGTATGTGTGTGTACATGTGCATTTGCAGACATTCTACATATGCATATGTACGTGTGTGAAAGTAATTAAATATACATAGCCATAGAGACATGGACACTTGCTACGATTCTACTTTGCATAGGCGCAGCAATGTGGGGTATATATGTATGTGTGTGTGCGTGTGCATGAGTGTTTGTGTGTGGGTACAAACAATGTAAAGATGGAGAGTAAATGGAAAATATATGTTGTACCACTTGGCATGGCCGGCTTGTGTTGTTGATAATTAAATTGTACAATTAGTCGTTATTCACTTCTCGGTTATTATATATAGTTATTGTGAGATTTAACTTCTATCTTAACTCATCTCTCGCGCTAATCGCAGCCGTGGCAATTGAAACGCGTTTAAAACCCGTTCGATACGTTTTAACACTCAACAGCAAAATTATTTCTGGTATATCAGAAAGCGTTTCCGCCCTAAAAAGCTACGCGGGATATTTTCAAAGACGCATGCGTCGTGTGGCAAGTGCTGGTCAGTGCTGCCAATTTGCACAACTAATTTCAAAGCAACTACCAACGATAAACAGACTATATACACATATAAACAACATATATTCGGCATAATTGTTATTAATTCAAAGGTTTTCCTTTCTTAACAATGCACACAAAATAACATTCACAAAACCACATGCAAATGTACATCAAATATAATATATATTACTGTTACTTACACATACTTATGTTTTTTATTTTGGTATTAATTGAAATTTTGTTTTTTTTTGGCATTTTGAAAAATCAACAAAATGATTTTGATAATGTTACAGTTATTTGCCTTTGAATGGAACCGTATTGTTTTGAAATTTCGAATTTTATCTTCAAATTAATAGTAGAAACTCGGCCAGAGCTGTACATTTATTTGAGTTATGTATGTGCATGTGAAATATAACATTTTCTTCATATTTTTCTGCATATATATATCGTGTAAAATGTACATGAAAATATTTTTAAATTAAATATTTAGTTGGCAGCTGAGAAAATATTAACAAAGCCCAAAAATATTCAACTTTATTGTTATATATATATATGAATAATATATATATTCTTCATCAGGATCGACGGCCGAGCGAATCTAGCCATGTCAATCGATCTCAAAGGCTGTATGAGCTAATCTCTCCAAATTTTGAATAAAAGTTCTTGTTTATTTTATTTATCGATAACTCGCACGTTTTCGCGAATAACGATACAAATCGATTTCCAATAGCAATAAAAGCCCCATGTTTAAAGACATAGCTTGTCAATTTGAACATAATATTCCATAACATATTCTCATTATTATGTCAAAATCGAATAAGAAATACCCAAGTTATAGTCAAAACGTAAAAGTATATGCCTATATTTATATATATATATATATATATATACACACAAGTTCTTATCGCAAGCCCTTGATTCCAGTTCTATATACATATATATGTATATATAATTTGTCAAATAAAGTGGAATAATATATTTAACAGCTGCGTGGCAGGTTAGCCCGTAGTCGAGGAGCTCACTCGACTATTGCGTTCTGAGTTTTGTTGCAACTGCAGAATATTTGATGGAGTTTATAATTTTCTGCTGGCAGGCAATAAAGTTCACTCAACTAACAGAAATGTACGAGAGATAATCATTTACTTGTTTTCTTCTTGTTTTTTTTTTTTTTATATACATGCATTGTTAATCAAAATAAAAATATTCTATAATACAATTTCTTAGCAACTAGGACTGTGGATTAATATTTACAATTTGTATAGCTGTATTATCGCCAATGGTTGCCAGTTGGTTATTATTATTGGCCATATCAATTGAGAGCCTTGTTGCGAGCGAGCGGATCGGGAATCAGTTATTCTAGTAAAATGTATATACATAAGACTACTCCAAGCCAATAAAGTGTTTACAGCTGAGCGATGTATACAAATAATTGTGTGTATTATATAAATATTGTGAATTTGTTTCCCGCTCAATTGATTGTATTTTCTATAATTTTTCGTAATTTTAAATTGTATGTTTTAAAAGGCCTAAGGTATGAGAGAAAGACGGAACCATTCGTTTTCTTGTGTGTCGCATACAAAACACGTAAGTGGGAGGGAGACACGTTCAACTGCACCAAACTGGAAGTGGAACTGCAAGTTCTGCAAGTGGAATTGGGAAGTTGACAAATCTACAGTGTGAGTGGAGTGTGATGAGGATGATGACATTCAAGTGTGCACGGCTTGATCAACTAGCTTCCAGCGTAGTTTGTTCGACGTTTGACTTCCAATGTATGGTTTTATTTTTTGCTTCCAACTTCGATTGTGTTTGAACTGACCTCCAATGTGGGGTTTGCGGAGAGAGGCAGAGAGAGATCGTTAATAACGACTGACAGTAAAGCCGTGTATTTCACGGCAACTGTTTATTCGACATCTGGCTGCCTCTGCCTCTGCTTCTGACAATTCCTTCAACTGATTCCAGGGCAGCGTCATCTCATCCTTTTACATGTATGGATTTACTCTTATATATTTGCACTTTAGCCTAGTATTAGACAAATTCTGTATGTGTTTTTGGGGAGAGGGAGGGAAGGGGGATTGATTGGAATGATTCCATGAATCTTAGCCTAATTTGCGACGTCTGCTTGTTGTCGGCGGCGTTGCCCCGAGCGCCACAACGGGCAGGGCAACGGGGGTGCCATGGCCCGGATACTGTAGATGCTGCACCACGGAGAGCTGTGGCTGCTGCTGCTTGAGCAACTTGGCGGCGGCATGCGCCTCGGCCGCAACAACGGGATGCAACAGGTCAATGCCGACGCCTCTGCCTCTGCCACCAGCAGAAGTTGTTGATGCTGTCATTCCATTGCCATTGGCGCTATCACAATCGTCGTCATCGGAGATCAGTGATATGCTCAGATCGCTGGAGAGTTTGAGGGAAATTGGCGCCGGTGGCGACGGTGCCACCATCGGTGCGACCTTGGCACGCATCGCCGGCGACAGCTTCTGCAGCTGCTCGGGCAGCAGATCTTGAGCGTACTCGGGCATGCCACTGGAGGCGAGTCCCTCGCGCAACTTGCTCAGCGACAGCTCGTAGATGCGATTCGCGATAACGGTGTGCACGGTGGTCTCATCCGGCAGCGCGCCAACGGCATCCACATCACCGGAATCCACATCTACCCGGAGATAGCCATCGAAGTGGCTGGTTTTGGGTGATGTGGTGCTTGGTGTGCTGCAGCTGCTCGGATTGCTGTGGAACGAGGCCTGGCGCGCCTGGCAGTTGGCAGTGGTCGAATTCCGTGGCACCAGCGACACAGTTACCTCCTCCTCGACGACGGCGCCAACGCCGGATGAGCGGGTGAGCGGCGCCAGCGGCGGTGGGGAGCGCATTATTCGGCGACTGGTCAATATTCGACTGCCATCCTCATCGTCACTGGTGAGGACAATGCTGCATGTGGTTGTCACATCTCCACAACGTTTCCTGCTCCTGTCCCGGCTGCCAGCTGGCATTAGCAACATGGTCGAGTTATGCGCCGCCGGCACCAAAGTGATGTTCGGCACCATGGACAACTGCAGACTGCCGTTGCTCACTGTCAAATTGGATGGCCTGGGAGCAGTCGTCCTCGCCCTCGTCTGGTTGTCGTCATCGCCATCATCATCATCGTCATCCGACAGCAGATCGATGGTGATCTCTGCGGGCAGTGTGGCGGCCACATGACGACGCGACAACATCGACGACGACGACAAATGGCAACGTCGCCTCATGCGATCAGTCTTGCAAGCAGAAGGCGCAGGAGGAACGGCAACGGGAACGGGAATTGGAATGGGAACGGGAATAGGTGCTTGGGCATGCATGTAAAAGTGTTGTTGCCGTTCGCGCAGGCGGTCCATCCATTTGCACAGGCGTCGCTTGAGTCGCCGGTTGTCGAACAAATTGGTTGATATAAAGAATGGTTCCGAGGAATGTTTGGTATTCATCATTTCTGTGACAGAGAGCGAGAGGGAGAGAGAGTTGTTGAGTTGAGCCCTTGGGAATTGTGCGTGCCTTTTACTTACTTGCTGCTGCTGATTTCACCTGAATTTGTGCGCGTTGCTGCAAGCAGCGCCTTACATCGCTGCACTGTGGCTCTGTGGCCCCAAAGTTGAAAAAGTGCAAGTGAGCAGCAGTTTTTTTTTTTACCTAGCAGCAAGTACAGTTTGTTATTGCGGCAACTGCAACTTGCATAATTGCGTCAACTGCGCGCAAAGTAGGCTCAGTCTGTTAGCTTTCGCCTGTTTAGTGGATGTCGCCTTTAGCCATGGCCATTTACATTCGTGTTTTTTTTTTTGCTGAATGTTGACTTTCTGCTGTTGTAGTTTATGTTCGCGTTCAGTTTGTGTTGCGTTTTGTTTTTGTTGTAGTCTTTTTTTTCGTGCTGTTTATTTTGGAGTAGGGATGTAAAAAAGTGCATCGATTGCGTTGTTATCGATACTCTTCTAACCAACACTGCGATTGTTTTCGTATATACGCAACCGTGCCGAATGGTTGTTGTCTCTGCTAATCGGCTAATTATTCGTCATTAACGGCGGCGGCTGATTTGAAATCATTGTTAGCTTTCTGAGCCAAACTTTAAGCAAATTTGCCAACCTAGCGCTATCGACATAGTCGACATACAGTTCACCAATATTCCTGCAGAATTTATTGTACGTATATATATCTTATGCATACATAATAATGCACATGTAAGCGATTACATGGAAAACATATAAATTAATATCGATGACTCGGCAGGCGCTTAATCAGCGACAGTCGTTCGTCAGACGTTCCGATGTGAACTGATTTGCCAGATTTCTTGCAAGGCGAACGCAACCGACTGTTGACAGTAATACCGGCAGCCTAGGCGGACACGACAGCCAGTACGAGCGAAAGTTTATACTGCCAAAAAAAAGTAAATAAAAAAAAATTGAGTACAAATTGGCGCCACCCACAAATGTTGAGCTTTTTATTCGATTAGGCACATGCGCTTTGAATTTGAGTGGCATTCCGAGAGCTTTCACTCAACGCATGCAAAGAGGATTCACTATAGTTGGCTTCCAACGAGTATTTGGCTCCACTTAGTCAGTCAGCGTAAAGCAGTTCAACGTTCCCGTGCGTTGCGCGCACGGATGCTTCTGTTATTTCTTTGTTTTTTTTTTTTGTTTTCACTGGGCTACACAAGTTATACTCGTAATAATGAATCCTTAACCATACTATGAAGATCCATGTCAAATTGTTATAGGCATACCACTCGGAATGTTGCAGGCCATATTATTCAGTGGCATATTCATAAATGTCCAAAACTTGCTCAGTATGTTGTAGGCTTAAATTGTAAGACTTAAGAAAGAAAATCTTTGATATTCGCTGATCTAAATTAATGATCATCTTGCAGATTGAATTAATTTATTTATAAATAAAATGTTATTTTTAAGAAATTATGGAAATGCCAAATCAATGTCTCAAGACTAAAATGAACAATAAACTAGAAAACCAAATTATCTTAGGCATGCTGAAGACTACGAACAATTTCTAGAAAGAAGATGTCATCGGTGACATACATATGTAGTTACATATATGTGATCAGAACTGGTAAACGCCTATCTCGATTCCTACCACAATTTTAAACTTTTTTTTTTTGTCAATTGTTGATATAGGGATTTGATCCGGCTCTGAACTACGATAGTACGCAGCAAAAAGGTGCTCTGGCATCGCGCCACATTTACGATAGACTTTGCATTATCCTTTATCGACACCGTGATCTTTTCTTCCTCTTTCTTCTTATTGAAATAGATTCGTTTAATTATATGTACAATTAATTTCATAAACAACAAAATTGATGAAATCCTATGAAAATATTGAGACTCGATTTTTTAAATCAGCAGTTAGGGAAACCATTTATTGTTTCAATCATAAGCAGCACTCGCATGTATACATTTGAGGCAATGGATTGATAATACAGAATAAAATTAATTAACAAAAACAAAAGCAACACATTTCAGTCCATTAAAAGGAGCCTTGAGCCGTGCCGGTTAGCTGAGAAAGAAAAATCCTAACTGCTTAATACTTCAGTTGCACCATGGACACATTTAATGGGCGCGCGTTTAATTGAAATCGGTGAATCGGGCCAAAACGAATGGCAGCCTACTTTAAATGTTGTACGCAAAAAAGTCGGCAGTCTGCTAAGTAAAGTAAAACCGACGTAAAGCAGGGCAGTGAAAATTGGGCGCTGTGGTAATGGCAACAGTGAGGAGGAGAACGGCGTAAAGACAATAGACAGGAACCACAACAAAAATTATAGACTCAACTTGGCTTGACTTGCCACTTGGCCGCCCACAGTTTCCAGCTCCAGTTCCAGCTACAACTCCAACTCCAACTGTAGCTCCGTCTCCGATTGCGGCTCTACACTAAAAAAAAAATACCCCTACATATTTGTTGATCGCCATTTATTGTCATACTTTCAGAGAGTATATTTCAAAAATCTATAATTGTGGCTCTCTAAAAAGCAAGGTTAGCATATCTGTATCAGGGTGAAAGTTATTGGAAATTTTGAAAAATCCGATAAAAAAATCCTTATATTTTTGGCAATGTTGGTTTTATGGCAAACGTTTCTAAATTTTTAGAAATTTGTTTTCCAAATATTTAGGAAATATTTCCAAAAACAAGAAAAACTTTATGTGTTTTTAGGGGCCATTTTTTTTTCTTCAAGTGTAGTCGCAGCAATGCGCTTTGGCCGCTTAAATTTAAGAAGCGCGGAGAATGAAGCATTTGCAGCGTTTAGGCGCACGCAGACCTTGCCGCCGACCCCAACACCAACCCCGACCCGATCCCACAGGCAATGGTTTCCTGCCCCAGACAGTGGCAGTGGCAAATGCTCGGGCCTGTGCCTGTGCCTCTGACTCTGCCTGTGCATTAAAATGAATTTCTTTTGTATGCGTTGTGCTTCGCAACTGGGCAGACTCGAGCCGGAGTCGATTTGAATGAATGCACGTCCTTGCTGTGCTTGCAGCTCAGGCCAAGGCTCAGCAGCTCAGCAGCTCCGTCTCCATCTCTGGCTCCGTCTCTGGCTCTGGCTCTGGCTCTGGCTCCGTCTGTGTCGTCATCGCCCTCATCACTGGCAAAGTGCTGGCACATCGATATTGCCTTCTTCGTCCTTGCCAGCCGCGTCGAGTTTGCTTCTTGACGTCTTTTAAGTGTTTGCATTTTTCAGGTGTTGAATTTTCATTGTACTTGTCTTTGCTGTTGCCGCAGTTGTTTTGCTTTGCTCTCTTCCATTCTATTCTATTCTATTCTATTTTTTTTCTTTTTATTTATTTTTATTTTCATTTTTTCTTTTTTTTTTTGGCATTACGCCAAATGTGCAAAGCCAACAAAATACCAAAAGATTGCACATTGCACCTGTCTTCTGGACGGCATTTTGGTTTACGGCTTCAGTCTGCCTCAGCTTTTGTGTACGTGGCTGGAGTTTGTTTGTGTATGCGTGCGTGTGTGTGTGTTTGTGTGTGTTTGTGTGTGTTTGTGTGTGTTTGTGTGTGGGTGTGCGACTGCTTTAGCTGCTTTAAGGTAATTCTCCGACATGCCCTTGTTGTTGTTTGCTCGCATATTTGTTGCTGCTGCTGTTGTTATTGTTGTTGTTGCCCTTATACCCTGTGTTCATTTAAAATTGGTAAAACGGGTCAAATAAACTTGTGCAAATGTACATACATACATACATACATACATGCATACATACATGTTTGAGGCAAAGAGGCAGAAGAAAGCATATCCGTCAACCGTCATCCGTTTCCGTCTGCCCGTTCAGTCTATGGGAGCTGAGTGACTCCAAATTTGGAATATAGGTTCGTCTATAGCGTATGCTGATGAACTGTGTTGTCATTTTATCGATAATTTCGGCAACAGGTAAACAGATTCGGTCTTCCAATTGAGTTAGAATGCTTACCTTGACATTATATTGATTGGCTGCAGACATTTGCGATCCTTAATCAACGCAGAAGTTCTTAATGAATGCATTTATGCATTTGCATTGTATCAAGAAAGTGGTTGGACACAGCAAAAAATGCATCAAATTAAAAAAAAAGATTTTAATTTTTAATTATATTTTTCTTTTTATTATTTTTATACAATTTAAAAAGAAAAATTAACAAGTTTCTTTAACTTAAACTGGTTTGAAATTTTAAAAACCCAAAATTATGCATTCTTTGCATTGTGAAGAAAGTGTTTGTAGCGTTGACAACCGTTGAAAGAAGCAGTGTAAATATAATTTTAAATTTGTTTAAAAGTGGTGTAAGACCACAAATAATATAATCAGAATTTACCTGATTTGAAATTGAAGCTGGCACAGGAAAACAGGAAACAGCGGCCAAAACTAAGCTGCGCAAAGCAAAAACAAAATATGCCAGAAAATGATTTACTCAAATATTGATCTGCTACGAACTTTGACAGAGCAAAAGCAGAAAAGTGATATGAATGTCCATTCCCTATGATCTATGGTGATCCGTCAGCCAACAGAAATTGATCTGAGATCTTATGAACTGTAAGACAATGGGGAAAAAGATAAGTTGGCTTGCGTACAGGGTATCTGGTGGTGAGAATGCTTGTGTAGCTCAGAAGACTGTTATTGTTGGCCAGACATCAGCTAATATATGATTGACTCATCAATGGACGGTGGACGGTGTACTTAAGATCTAAAAACTTGAAGGTTTCAACATAGCTTACAAAGGGTCAACGATGAATGAGAACAATTTCAAACCAAATTCAACCTTAGGCCTTAGGCACTTTCCCAAAACACTACAAATAAAGTAGCTCAACAGGTGCTGCACCTATTTGTTATATGAACTGGTCTCGTTAATCAATGTATCTTTAAGGAGCAGCGCAAATGGAAAGTGGAGTTCAGAGCAGGTGCAAACTAATATTTTTACTTACACAAATACATAGTAAAATTGAAGGTTGCAAATATTGTCTCGACCTAAAACGCCTCAATACTAGCAAGTCTGAATGTTTTTACATTAACGAAATGCCATTTCTTAAACAAATTTTGCGCCTTTACATCGGCCAAGTAGCTGGGCAAGTGTGTCCTTAATTGGTACAAGGAATGAGAATGCTTTAATACAATTATTATTAACGCGGACAGTGTGCATATGCGTGCTTGTGCTTAGATTTGGGCCGTGGCCCGATGGGTCAGATAAATGGAGTTTTTACGCATCTGCAGCCGCACCTGGACCTCGACCAGTGGACGTACCTGTAACTGATACAGGCGGAAAGCAGAGAGAGAGAGAGAGAGAGAGAGAGAGAGAGCGGCTAGTGCCCTGCAGTGGTAAGTAGAAATTTGCGTCAATAGGATTGTTAAAGAGGCTTAAGTTAAATGGAAAACTTCCGAATCAATGAACCGCAAATTGCATGCGAAATGCCAAAACGAAAATGTCGCCCACCGACTGCTTCAGCGACCAGAGCTATGTTTGTCCGTCTGCCTGTCTGTCTGTCTGTCAGTCTGCCCACATGTATGTACTTATACGTATGTATGTACATAAACAAACGTACATGCATACATCAATTCATATGCTTAAGAGAGTGCATTGAAATCGAAACTGTTCCCGCCTTCGTTTCCAAACCAAATCGAAATCAAAACCGAAAATCGGAAGAGCCGCTTACTCTAATTAAGCGCCCCAAACAAACAATTTTATATAATATATATATACTATATATATATATAGTATATATGTGTTATTTATATATATATTATATCAGGTGCGTAGCTTCATGTTTTGCTGTTTTGAGAATAGGGGACCATAACTGATGGGCCATTTACAATATGTTTTTATGTATATATTTATATATTTATATTTATATTTATATTTATATTTATATTTATATTTATATTTATATTTATATTTATATTTATATTTATATTTATATTTATATTTATATTTATATTTATATTTATATTTATATTTATATTTATATTTATATTTATATTTATATTTATATTTATATTTATATTTATATTTATATTTATATTTATATTTATATTTATATTTATATTTATATTTATATTTATATTTATATTTATATTTATATTTATATTTATATTTATATTTATATTTATATTTATATTTATATTTATATTTATATTTATATTTATATTTATATTTATATTTATATTTATATTTATATTTATATTTATATTTATATTTATATTTATATTTATATTTATATTTATATTTATATTTATATTTATATTTATATTTATATTTATATTTATATTTATATTTATATTTATATTTATATTTATATTTATATTTATATTTATATTTATATTTATATTTATATTTATATTTATATTTATATTTATATTTATATTTATATTTATATTTATATTTATATTTATATTTATATTTATATTTATATTTATATTTATATTTATATTTATATTTATATTTATATTTATATTTATATTTATATTTATATTTATATTTATATTTATATTTATATTTATATTTATATTTATATTTATATTTATATTTATATTTATATTTATATTTATATTTATATTTATATTTATATTTATATTTATATTTATATTTATATTTATATTTATATTTATATTTATATTTATATTTATATTTATATTTATATTTATATTTATATTTATATTTATATTTATATTTATATTTATATTTATATTTATATTTATATTTATATTTATATTTATATTTATATTTATATTTATATTTATATTTATATTTATATTTATATTTATATTTATATTTATATTTATATTTATATTTATATTTATATTTATATTTATATTTATATTTATATTTATATTTATATTTATATTTATATTTATGTTTATATTTATATTTATATTTATATTTATATTTATATTTATATTTATATTTATATTTATATTTATATTTAACTTAACGCTTGTGGTGTGCGAGCAGTGCCAACTTCTTGTCTATCACAGATGTCTTCCCATTTTGTTCTCAGTGGAGGGAGCGAGTGCATGGACCCCGGGAACCGACATTAGATGCGCCGCTGTGAATAAGTACGAGTGCTAGATTATATCAATTTTGTTGCTCGGCTTACTGCCAACTCGCAGAAGGAGACAACGAAGAAATGACAGCGGCTACACACATGCACCGAGCATACTCGACTAGACATTAAACACGGCCAACGCTTATAAAATCAAACAAGTTCGTCTGTCTCTGCTTCAAGTATTCATTATTATTTATTACTTAATACTTGTACTAATGCTTATTTACTTATACATCCTTTCAACTGTCTACGTTGCGATGAAGTGATTTTTTAGAGCGATCACTACTTATGCGTATACTTAATCTTGTACTTATACAATCAGCAATTAAATTATTACTTGTTATTTTCAGTGAGCATTTGAAGCGTTCACTAATTATTGCCTATACTTGCTTACTTATAAATTTTTTCCGTTGTTATGTGGAAATGCAATTGCTTATTTTATAGGGTGTATTGCGAATGGACACTATAACTGCTTGTTTTCCCTGACGAGTATTTCGTCCTTAATAGCAATTTCATTTCCTTCAACAAGTCATAAAACATACACATGTGCGTGCGTGCATGTGTGTGTGTGTGTGTGTGTGTGAAAAACGGAATGGGGCGATGATGACAGGGAATTCAATTTCGCGTATTTTCTTAACTTAATCCTTTTTGGCAAGCCATCAGCATTGTGGGTGCGCATATTGATGCGAGTGCTCATTTTATTTATTTAAGAACATTTAATATACTGTAAGTGAGTATTAGGAGTGTGCATAAGTACATAAGTGTCTTTCTTCCCATAGACATCGTCATCATCATCATCATCATTATCATATTTAGGAAGGAAGCGATTCCCACTTGCCCGTCGCATTTTGAAAGGGGTCTTTGTAATAATTATCTCTTATCGAAATATATATTTTTTCTTGTCTTAAACCCTAAGATAATCAGAATAAATAGGCATATCAAGTTCATTGGCGACCAAAGGCGACTCAGACAAAAAATGCATATCACAAACCAAAATACTTTCGTTTCTGTCAGACGTCATTTCAAGTGCACGGCGCGGATAAGTAACTTAAAGGCAAGCAAGACGGAAGATGAAAGATAGAATATGGAAGATGCCTTCACTATATGTATATGTATGTATGTATATATGTATATGTGATGGTAGGTGGGACGACAGTGGTGCACAAACACTTGCATTTATGGCGAATTTGTCTGCAATTTCTTGGTCAATCCCAACTGAAAAAATAAACCTAATTCATACTAAATCGCCTTAAAATGAATCGCGTAAAAACGAGAAAGTTGTTCTATATTTCGAAATAATATCTGAATGTTAGAACAAAAATATCTAGAATTTCGAAATGCTTGCCCCAATTCGGCAATCCCAAAAATATGGCGACTTTTTCTATTTTATAGAAAAGCATTTCTAAAAAGTAGAAATGCAATCCATAAAACTCCAGAACATTCTTTTTAAAAATCATAAATTTCTCCAAATTAAATTAAATTATTGAAATTTTGAAAATGAAAATACGAATATTTAATAATAATATAAGTAAAAACATATAGAAAACAACGAAAACAACAATGTTGAAATATAAACCATGGTTTTTTGAATGTAGAAACTGATAAGCTTCGGCAAACATATTCAATGAGTGAAACTAGATTGGTGAGAAACATTTGTCGAGATTTCGCCTCTGACCCACTGTTGCTGTCTGCCTATAAGCCACACAAACATGCTGCTTGTGTATTTGTGTATTTGTTTATTATCCTTGGTAATACATGCAAAGATGCTGCAAAGTAGCTTAATACTTTATGCACGCAATGAAAAGACTTTTTATGATCACATTATACTTGTAGATACTTATATTTTTGTAGATATTTCGCTCGTCTATTCGATACAAGGACCTGCACATATGTATGCATATATGCATGCGTATATATATATATATGTGTATAGCAAGTGCATGGTGGATTTGGTGCCAGTTTTTGAGAGTCGCAGCCCTATCGCTTTTACACAAGGGTACATGTTAAATGTGCGACACCATGTCGTATGAGTGATAGCTGGTGCGCATAAACTATGCAGTAAATAAGTTTATTATCGCTCTCTGTACTCGCCCGTAGTCCCTCAATGCTGGTCGTGTGGCGTGTGGCATGTGCTGTGTGTTGTGTGCTGTGTGCTGTGTGGTGTGTTGTTTGCGTTGTGTGTTGTCAGAACGCCACCAAAAACTTTACAATTTATATCTGCTTTGTTTTTGCGAGTTCGACCACAGCATTCACTCTCTACACTTAGATAACCAAAATCGCCCTTAATTTTTGTAAATTGTGCATAATTTTGGCTTCACTGGCTGGTTTTCTAAAAAATCAGTCGTTGCATTTCTAAATTTTAAGGTGGTTTTTCTAAAATTGAAACAAATATATGTGTGTACCAAAGACGAATTGTTATATTCGATTTTTATTTAGTAAACATTAATATTTTAAGATTTCAAATATGGTATTTATATTATTTAATTTGACGTCCTTAAAAAATAGAAAAAAAAAACAAAATATTTTTAGGACTGTCGATTTAGGGCAAGCCTTTCTAAATTAATTTCTAAATAAAAATGATTTCTAAAATCAAGAAAAAATGTATATTTTGTAGAGCGAATTTCATATCAGACTTACATAAATGAGTTTTTTTCTGAGTGTATCTCTCAACTATGTACACATGTAGCTGTAATATTATCAAAGTTATATTTGTCATATTTTCAAAGTTTGTCACTTTGGTATGAGGAGTGTTGTTCTTGTGATTGGCTCTAGTTTCGCACAATCAAGATTATTTAGCAATAATAAAAAGATAGCGAAAAAAAAAACAAAACATTCAATTAGTTAAGTATGTAAGTTGTGCATATAACATTTGTACTTTTTAAGTGATTTCCGACTATTTCACATACATATGTACATATTTATGTAGTTGTGTACTGGGTAAATGGGACCATGTGCTGAATTCGAACAGATGGGCTTGATATATTATTTGTAACTTTTAAATTGAATAGATTTTTGCGCAGCCCAATTTGTAAAATGGTCCCAGAAACATAAAAAGTGCACAAAGCATTTGGTTTTTCGTTTGCTTTCGGCTTTTTATACTTTTGTAATTATTTTGTTGCTGCTCCTAATTAATACAAATGGTTTGATACACAATAAAGATTTTTCAACTTGGCTCGTTACTGGCCTGGACGCTGGCCTGGCCTGGCCTGGCCTGGCTTGTTGTTAGTGTCCTTGTTGTCCTCGCTGAGCAAAAAAAGTTTTCCCATTTTGAAAAGTTTGTGTTTTTTGTGGCGTTTCTGGTGCAGTTGCACTCATACACTCATACACTGATACACTGATATACTAATACACACACGCACACGAACACGCACACGCACACGCACATATATAGACGCTCTAATATCACCGCCCCATGGCCGTTATCTCTTTTGTTTTTGCACATTGCTATTCACTTCGCCTTTGCCTTTGCCGTTGCCGTTGCCGTTGCCTTTGCCGTTGCCTTTGCCTTTTACTTCTCGACGTCGTCAACGTTGCCGTCTTCATCAACGTGCATTGTTTTTGTGTAATTTTGCAATAAACAGCAAAACAATTTAAAAAACGAGCTGGCAACGTCGACAAAGCAGAGGATGTAACGTTTTGCCAAGTGGACCGACACCGACTAGCCTCAACCCCCCCCAAGCCTCTTTCCAAGCCTCCTTCCAAGCAACCCAAGCGACCAAACGCGCACAATAGTGGGCAATGTAAAAATGAAACTCAAACAGAGCAAGAAAAGTGCTTAATGCACGCAGCTGGCTATGACTATGAGATACCCCGCACGGCTGCAGTTCAATCGACTATACATAGTATAGACAACACAACAAGCTTATTCTATGTTATCTCTTTGTCCGCTGTCCGTTAGATAAAGTATGTACATATATAGCATAGAGCATAATATACCGCATTGAGCGGACGATTTGCGTATAGGGTATGTATATGTGTATATGTATGTATATGTGCATGTGCATGTTCATGGAAGTTACGCTTTCGAATGCAGCGTTTTGTGGCTGGTTCTTGAGAGTTTTAAGTGCGAACGACCCACTGTCCATCCACCAATTTATATGGCAAACTTTTTTTGTTGGAGAAATACTTTTGGTTAAGTTTGTTTGTTTACTGTAAAAGAAAATGTTATGCCTCCATTTGATATGTGGCCGTCCTTACCCCGTGGCTCGTTTTGGTAGCTGGAAGCAGGGCTCGATGCAAGGCCCTTTGCATCTGGCGCAATTAATTTGTTATTGTTAGCAATAGCTGGCAACTTTGTTTTGCACTTGGTTTTGCTGCTATTATTGTTATTGGTATTCGCAGTGGCCCCAGTTAATTGAAATATATTTATTAAGTTTGCCTTCAATTTGCATACTGTTTTCTATTTAAATATGTTTGCATTCATGAACGTTAATTATTAAACAAGCACATATATAAGGAAATACATGTGTGTGTGTGTGTGTGTGTGTCTGAAAATCTGTTTGTACTATGGTCTTTGGGCTTTGGTTCTGCTTCAGCAGTCCCACTACATTCGTGGTGGGGCAGTTCGAGCCAGAAAGTTACGTAATTACCACAGCAACTCTGATGAAATGAAGTTGCAGAAGTTGCTCCGCTGATCGGAGTGGAGCATCAGCTAAGCAGTAAGCAGTAAGCAGCAAGCAGTAAGCTGGCTTAATGACCACTCATTACTGTTAATTGATTTCAATTAAATCACGCCCGAAAACAGCAGCTTAGACGGTATATAAAGGCAAATGCGACTCTGATGTAACCACAACAACTTAAACAACAATTACAAAAATAATCAGGAAACAACAGCAACAGCAACAGCAACAACAACAGCAACAACAATAGTGGATGGCCAATGCCCTACGACGATAACGAGCAGTCCAGCAGGAACAAGGCACAAGAGGAAATGTCCGAAAGTAAAACTAGCAAGACCCAAAAGAAACATCAACACAGTAACTGGATAAAAAAGTGGGGTGTGGACGAAGAGGATGGAGGGGGGCGGGGAATGTTAGAGTGTAAGAAAAATATGGAGCTGAGCAGACTTAAGTGTCTGCTTTGGCACATGGAGCAGCATTACACGCACCAACAAGCGACGACGCACACAGACCCACGCCCACGCCCACACCACGCCCACACCACGCCCATCGATATAATAAATAAACGCATCTTTACACAATTTCAGCTGCTTAACTTAATAAATACGCCAGGCTAAGGAATCCCTGATTTCCAAGATCCAGATCCATATCCAAATCAAGCTTTCGCTCCAGCTCCTGGTCCTGGTCCTGGTACACTCATCAAAAATCACTCTCAATTTGAATAAATCGCCAGCATTTTGGTGCTTATCATCAAATTATTCAGAAATTAAATTTCTAAAATTTATGGTTGTGTTAAGTTGGATTTATCAAAAATTTATGCAAAATATGTACAATTTCCAGGATGTTTGTTCTTTTCTATGTTTTTTTTTGACGAATTCTTATATTACCTTTTTTGTCTTCTATATTATTAAGCATTTGTTATTTAAGATTTCACATATTCAAGCATCTACTTAACTTAAAAGAACTTTTTTTTCTACTTTTTAAACACAATATTAATTGGATTAGTCTTTCTAAATTTAAGAAGTTTTCCCTAACATTTCGAAATTGTTTCAAAATATATAAAAACTTTTTATTTTTATTTTAGGGCGACTTACCACAATTTAGGGCAACGATTTTTCCAAGTGTAGTCCAGCTCCAGCTTTAGCTCTTAAGCAGTCAAGCACCGACTATTCACTGCCACTCGACTGCTGTTGTGGCAAAGATTTTGGGATAAAGTTAATTACGGCTCATTGGCTATTCGAGGGGGAAGTGATGGGGGAGTGGGCGGATGCGGGGGGCGGCGTGGACTAGACGTGGATGTCGTCGTCGCGTCGGCCGAGTTTGCAATTTGCATCTCCATCTCTATCTATGAAGCACTATCCTCTAAGGCAATTAACAATAAAACAACAGTTTTCTAATTGGATGAAACGTTTTGCAAGTTTTGCATCCGATATGCTTCGCTTGAATTGCGCGTCGTCTGAATTAAAACCAGTACTTCTTAATGCCCTACTCCAAACCACTCTACCAGAATAGAGGGGGGGCTAAGCACTGTCCATCACTTCGAGACAATATGGCGAGGATTAGAAATATATGAGGAGGACCGCAACTACACTCACTAAAAATTAATCCTATATTTTAGTAAATCGGACTTAAATACAACTAATTTGTGCATATTCGAAAAACAGTTTTTAAAATTTTGCCCTAAATCGACAATTCCAAGAACTCAATTAAATTCATTCTAAAATTCAGGAACAAGTTTTTAAAGTTTACCGGCTTGGTTTTTGTATTTGAGTTTAATTGTCGTCTGCCCAGAAGTGGGCAGCGGGCAGTCATTCAACTCGCAAATCAATAATCCCCTTGAAATCGTAAGTTTCTTCAAATTAAATTATATGCAATTTTTAAACTATTTAAAATGTTTGTGTAGATGTGATAATAATAGTATATGTAAAAACAAAAAACCAAAAAACATTTAGAAAACAACAATCTGGAAATTAGACATCTTTTTCTCTACGTGTTAGAAACATACCTTGAAATTTTGAAATCTAAGCTGTGGTGTATAGAATGACACAGCCAGAAATTGTAGAGATTTACTTGCTGACTAACTCTCAGCACCAAAAGTATGATGATTTACTAAAACTGAGGTAGATTTTTTCCTGAGTGTAGTTAGCAATAAGGCGTATCACAAACGCAGAGTTAAAGAGTTTAAAAAAAGTGGAATTTATATAATATATTATATAACAGCAGGATAGATGCTTGAGTAGACGCTTTAAAGTCGATCTGCGAGCATTTTAACCACCCCTCCTCAGGCTGTAATCAATATATTTAGCAGTGCCCAGGAGCATCCTGGCAGGATCATTTTGTAAAAAATGTAAAGACAAATTCTTTGGAATTTCTAGCTTGTGGAGCAGTGCGCAGTTTTCATATTCAATAGCTGGCTTTTTGCAACAACAACAACAACAAGAACAACAATAACAAATTAATACAAATAGTCTGCAGTGGTCTCGGCCATAGATTACACTTTTGTAGACAGTTTTGCACTTGCCGGCTGGCGGCTGTGGTCGTCCTGCCCAGTCACATTGCCCCCATTGTCCGGCTGCCGCAGCCACAGGTTTTTTTTGGTTTTTTTTTTTGCGAACAGCTTCTCAATATCTTATCCAGACCACTTTACTTGGCTATGTTATCTTGCTATCATCGTAGTCTTAGCGCCACTTGGCCAGCCAGTTCATAGCTGGCTAATACGCTTTAAGACTTTCCTATAAATATATATATATATATACTCACATACATACATAGATTGGTGTGTGTGTTTGTGTACAAATTATTTATTGGAATTTTTGACTTTTGAATGGAACCAACAGATGCTTGCAACTTGCGACCCATTTGAGCCACACATTGAAAGCGGAAAGTGAAAAAGTTTTAATAGAATTTCTTTCTTAATATTTTTTTTTGTGGATTGCAGTTGGCAGTGTAACTATTTGTATTTGCTACATCCATTTTCCATGAAGTTAATGGCTTTTTAATTGCCCTGACAAGTACAGGTAAATGTCAATTGAGATATTGCTGACACAGCTTAGTTAATTAATTCTCAATTTATCGCCGATTGATCACCGATTCATCTTCTTTAATTTGCTGATCACACCAAGCATATCGATCGATATCGTTATCGTTATCGTTATCGTATATTATGTACAGAGTTGCCTGCAACAATATGTATCAAAATCATGCTCCTTCCTCAATACATAGGTGCTGTGAGTTTTAATAATTAACGAAAGTATTCATCAAACATTGAATAAAGTAAACTTGCATGCAACATTCCATTCCATTACTAAACACAACAGCGGAACCCATCCCATCAAACTGTGCTGCACAAAATGTACGCAGAATTATTTGATTTTTGTGTTCGAACTTCTACTTGTTTAACTGCCTCGAAATTATTTCTGTGTGCCGATTTGAATTATCGAAGTTGATACTGTTGTGTGTGTGTGTGTGTGTGTGTGTGTGTGTGTGTTTGTGCGTTTGATTCGGTGTATGCCATACAAATGGTAAGCCAAAATATGGCGTTATAATAATTTTCATAGCAAAATTTACACATGCATAATTAATTAGTATCAAAAATTTAATACTCACACTTTGTATCTGCTTAAATATTTACACTTCGTGCCAAATTTGTATGCAAATCGCTTTGCTACAGACTGACAATAACACACACACACACACACACACACACACACATACACACGCACAATGTCTTGCAATTAAAAAATGAGACAGTTTGCGTCATTTGAATAGGGCAACATTACACAAAATGAGAGTTGTTTAAATTTCTCGATATGAGAAAAATCATGAAGCGAGAGTGAGAAGAATGAGTAGCTGGTCTTAGGTTAGATAGAGAGAGATAGAGAGAGAGAGAGAGAGAGGGAGAGAGAGAAAGCGAGAGCTATTACCTATTTTTACACTGTACACAATTTGAGCATAATTATGGACATATGTGTAGTATATGTGCAGCGATGTAAACTAACAAAATAGCCATCTGTTGCTATTCGCGTGACCAGCACTGTGCGGTGCCACAGTGTATAGCAAACAGAATCGAAATCGGGTGGCTGTCGCCGCTAGCGGTGGCCAGCGTCGGGGCCGCTGCTGCTGCTGCTGCTGCTGCTGCTTTTGGCTCCGTCTGTTTCGTTGGGTCGCCCCGCCGTCTGCACCCTGCTGCACCCCTTGCCGAGTAACAGGAGCAAGTTGTTGTAGTTGCCTGGCTGGTCACTAACTGGTTGGTTGGTTGGTTGGTTGGTTGTTGGATGGGTTGCTGGGTGGGTGGGTTGTTTGGTGGGTTACTGTTGCTATTGCTGATGGCGTTGATTGTTGTTTTTTTTTTTTTTTTTGTTTGAAAACCCTTTTTAGTGTTTGCATTTAACGAACAACGCCACAACGAGGCAGCGGCAACAATAAGGGCAATAACAAGCGTGCTTGCCGCACATTCCGCGCCAAGGCCGGTAATGGTCTGGGCCCGAGGCTGATGTTAGTGATGTGTCAGGGAGCTGGTGTTGGAGATGGTGAGGGTGATAGTGATGAAGCTGGAGCTGGAGCTGGACTTGGAGCTGGAGCTGGACTTGGGGATGGAGGGTGGAGGGTGGAGGGTGGAGGGTGTGGCTAATAAAAGGCTCGTTACAATGAAAACAAATCAAATCGACGCCGAAGCCATCCATCAAGTCAAACCAAACTCGAGTTCAAATGAAAAGCTGTGCTAACGAATACCAGCAACAAACAGGAAGTAGTTTGAATTTCCGGTGTCACTCAGACCCACGCAATAGCTGAGCGCCAGTTCTATCCGCAATAGCACAGAACACAGAACACAGAGCATATAGCACCGAGCACATAGACGGCAGCAACCACGTTCAAATTTTCAAATTGATTACGGGACATGTTGCGGGTTGGATGGGTGGATGGATGGATGGTGAATGAGGTGCCGCAGCCCGCCCGGAGTCAACTCAGCTTTACTTTGAAATGCCATTAAAATGTATTTACAAACGCAAATTGATAGCGATTTCGGGCCTGGGCCTGGGCCTGGGCCTGGGCCTGGGCCCGACGCGATCTATGTGTTGAAGTTGAAGCTTAGCCGGCGATTTGGCCAGGATGTGTGTTGTGTTGCGACGAAGGGACGAGACGACAGTTTGCCATCCTTTTGACCGGTTGCCCCTTATACGAATCAACAAAACTGCAAGTCCCTCTGTGTGTGTGTGTGTGTGTGTGTGTTAGTGTGTTAGTGTGTGTGTGATGAATGCAATTTACATATCGGAAATGCGTTTTTAGCTTAGTCAGGGCTTTCGTCAGGCACTTGTGCGCCTTGGTACTCGTATTGTCCCAGTTTTGACCATTGCATCTCCATTGCTCGAATGAATTTCAATTGACGCAACTTACTGCGGTACACTCGGAAAAAAATTGTCCTACATTTTAGTAAATATTATTCAGAAGGGAAATTTCGAATTGGGCTTGCAAGGGTTTCAGGGTGGACTTACCTAAAATTAAGAACAAATTATGTCTATTTTCCAAGGTGTTACTTTCTATGTGTGTACCATAGAAGAACTCTTATATTTTTGGCGTTTTCTTGCTTATATTATTATTAATAAACAGTAATATTATCAGATTTCACATATACAAACATATGAAATAGTTTATAAATTCATATATTTTAATTTGAAAAGATTAACGATTTTACAGGGAATTAGAAACCGAGCCAGTAAATTTTAATACTTGTTTCTGAATTTAAATAAGGATTATTTCTAAAAGCAAAAGTTAGCACGTCTTTTTACAAATATTTTCTGTCATTAAGCAACATATTTGCTTGATAGAAAATTTGGGAATTTTGTTTTCTAAAAACAATAAAAAATTGTAAATTTTTCAAGGCAATTTTCATTTTAGGGCGATTTTTTCCTGAGTGTGTTTAGCATGCTTTTTAGGTTGTTGATTAAGCCCTTGCAGTTGTCACCTCAACGTGGCAAGTGGCAACTAGCTAAGTTGTTGCTACTGCTTAGTGGCAGGCAATTTGGATTAGTACAACACCGGGTTGACTTCTGACATTTGTTGTTTATATTGCGTTAGTTATTTCTGTCCCAATACCAAGGGACAGTGCCATTTGGCAATTATTGTTGTATTAAGGCTGTTGCGGTTTGTGTGAAAATGAATCCCCAGGTGAGTGGCAAGGTTTGAGAAACTTGGAGCGATTTGGACCATGAATTGGGGGAACTTGATGGGGGCTTGATGGCTTCTATTCATTATATGTAAAGTGGCCAATTAATTCAATTGGCTATGTTATTTTCGATTGAATCAATTGAAGCGGCATTTGCTTCTCTCCCCATTTGCTTTTTATTGGCAACAGGGCGTGCGGCAAGCATCAATTTGGCCAAAGTCAACCAACGACAATAAAGTTAAACTGCAATTATTTTCAAATGAACTTCATTTAAAATGCAATTTGAGGTATGTGTCTAATATATGCAAACAATTTACTGTGCTTTGGGCACAAAAAAGGGCAAGACAACCAGCTGGCTGGCTTGGAGCGGCTAAACCGTACACTCAGAAAAAACATCGCCCTAAAATTCAAAACGCTCTACGAACCAGAAAGTTTAAAGAGAATAAGAGCAAACCCTAATTTTTAGATATTTAGTGAAATTTTGAAATACTTTTGCTTATTGAAATGTGTATCTAAATATAAACAAGTTGGAATTGGTTTTAGAATAAGTAGGAATATAAAAATACTTTGTGAATAATTAAAGAATGACGTCAAAGTATGACAAATTTCTAAAATTCAGTGGGGTTTTTTTTTTTTGCTGAGTGTAGACTGTAACAACAACAAGAAGAGCAATGATAAATCAATATGTAAAAGGAACACTGAATAGCGAACTTGGCAAACAAGAAGCGTGGCAATATGATAAACTGTGTTGAATGACGCTGGCTGCAAAACAACTTGTGGGAATGTTTCCACAGAACACACACACACACACACACATATTGTACATACAAACAAATCACAAATGTCTGTCTGTGTGTGTGTGTGTACGTGTGATTTTGATGTATGCATGCATGTGTGTATGTGTGCATGTGTGTCTCCCTGTGTGTGCACACAGTGGCCCACCCACATAAAAGTGAGCAATAAACATACGCGATTAAATTCATTATGAACACTTGAACAGCAGACAATACGAATATGAAATGACAAACTGATTGTATGTGTCTGTCTCTGTGGCTCTGTGTGTAGCTGTGTATGTGTGCATGTGATTGGTTGTGTAGCTGTCCCTTTAGAGTCCTACGTGAAAATAACATGCTTTTCTGTCTGCGAGTGTCTGTGTGTGTGTGTGTGTGTGTGTGTGTGTGTGTTCGTGACTTGTGTGACGACAAAATGAAGTAAAAGGTTTCACTTCTTGTTATTGTTGCCTTTTCTAATTGTATTTGTGATTGCATGTATGTGTCTACGTATCTACGTATGTGGTTACTAATTGGATTTCAGATATTCAATCAACATGTTTCCGCAGTGATTTTCACAGCATTTGCGGATGAGTACAACTCGGGCTAAGCCACTGCCCCTTCCACTTTGTGTTGCAACAACAAAAGCGGTCGATCTTTGTATCGGATGGGCATGTCATCCACATCAATTGAATTGCCAGTGGGATGTTGTTTCATTTCACGCATTATTGCCATCTAAAATCTCCAGCTGACTGGCGAAGATTCCACGAGAAGTTACTGCATAACTACACTTGGAAAAAAAGACGAACTACATTTTAGTGAATTGCCCTAAAAACTATACAATTTGCCTTTTTTTTAGAAAAACAATTTTTTTTTTTTAAATTACAAATATTGTCTGTTATTAAGAAAAAGTTTTCTTCCGAGAAGAAATGTACTAATTTTAAGAACAAATCCCTTCTGAAATTCAGAAACAAAATTCGCTCGGCTCTTATATTATATTTTAGCTTTCGATCGAAAAAATTAAGTTATATGAATTTATGTAAATGATGTAAATTTTTTGCACATATTATAACATGGGGTTTATATTTATTCAGAGCTTCGTATTTAATACAGAATATATGTCCGCTCCATGCGACTTATGCTACGCGATTCAAGCGACCAAAAGCGACTGACTCTTCAAGAAAATACCTTAAACATACCATCGAAGAAGGTCTTGATCATAAGGAACTTACAATTACCGTTGCTCGCAGGCAACAACAGGTTAAGACTACAAAACGGGAACGCAGGCCAAGCTGCGGTGTACATAGACAAATACAGTTATTTCCAACAGCACATGTGAAATCTTATATTATTGTACACAATTACAAGACAACACCCTGGAAATAAAACCAACTTTTCTGAATTTCTAAGAAATCTCGTTTTTAAAAAACCACAAAAATATATTTAAAAATTTTTTACTTTTTCTGAATAATATGGCGACCAAGCTTTGGCTCAAAAACGATGGCGATAATTGTTATAATTTGTGCAAAAAAAGACTTCAATTTACGTTTACAAATTTCTGCTTAGCCGTTTATTTACTATTTTCAAAACTCACACAGATGTATCACCCACCGAACATATATTACATTTATTATGGCAGATACTAGTGCGCTTCGCGGGTGATGTGATAATTGCTGTCAGAGACAGTAAACAGTGCGTTATGTGGCAGCAAACCCATAAACCAGAAACCACCGTTGACCAAAATGAGTGTGCGCCCATCGCAGCATTTGTGTGCGGCTGCACAAATACACCCATTGCTGTGTTTCAGTGTTGATGTGTTGGTGTGTTGGTGTATGTGTAAGTGAGCATAATGGTTACCGCATTTTGTCGCTTGTTTTGGATTTGCAGCGCCGACTTCAGGGCCATGGTTTCACTCAATTTTGGCTTGTCAAATGCAGAACGCCGCACCTGTTGCACATCTAAAGCGCAAAAATTCTATGCAATAAAGATTACATTTTATAAATAGTACAGTCGAGTCATCAGTGGCAGTAGGCAGGGCAACCAATTGGCCAGTGGCAGGTGGCATGTTGCCACATTCGATTCAATCCACTTGCGAAAGTGATGTACATCGGTGTAGATGCCAGCCGAATCGGGCACACCACATCCGAATCCAAAAGAAACAATGCCAGCTATTTTACCCTCGCAAATAAGGGGGCCACCCGAATCACCCTGGCAGCTGTCCGCTTGGTGATCATTTGCGTTCGAGGCGCAAATCATGCCTTTGGTGAATCCTTGTAGTTTCGAGCAGAAGGCATTTGTGTTAATCGCCAGATCTGCGTTGACCGCCTCGTCGGGGATCGGGCCGTACTGGGAGCCCAGATCCAAATAAGAATTAGTGTACAAAAGAGCAACGTGCCTATTTTTGTGCACACATACATATATATGTACACTCAGAAGAAATCCTAAATTTTAGTAAATCGCTGTCAAATGAATATATTTTTTTTTAGCAATATTTTCGATTACTAAGAAAAACATTTTTAAAAGGTAGAAAAAATCTTTTCGAGTCTAGTGGGAAGTCACTCGATTCAAGTATTCGAATTTTTATAAACTGTTTGTAAGTGTGAAATCTTAAATTACTAATTCTGTTACTAATATGAGTAACATGAAAGCTAATAAAAAAAATTCTTTAAAAACCCTCTGGAAATTTGGCACACTTTTTTGTAAATTTTAGAAAATTCCACCCTAAAATTTAGAAATGCAAACTCTAGTTTTGAAAAAGCCACAACCATAATTTTTAGAAACTTACTTGCAGAATAATGTGGCCAAAATTATGGCGATTTACTAAAATTCAGAGCGATTTTTTCTTAGTGTAGGATATGTGCTTAGATTTACCTGAATAACTGTACCCCATCCAACGACTGTGCATTGCTTGCCAGGCAGAGGATCCCGATCAGTCAAGGGTATGATGGCAACGAACGTTTCATCTGTTTGGACGCCATCCCTCAGCTTAACAATGCCAATGTCATTGACGAGGCGAGTGCTTGAGAATTTTGAATGTGGCTTGACTTTCTCCACCTTCAGTTCCTGGGTGCTGACCGTCTGCAGTAGACGACGCGGCGCACCAGCAACGACCTTCAACTTTCTGGCCTGAATCTTGATCCTCCTGCCAACCCCCTCCAGGTAACATATAAAAATCTATTCACTAGGCACCAATCGTAGGAGTAACTTTGACACACAGCACACATACCCAATAAATAGACAATGGGCCGCCGTCAGAACCAGCTTTGCAGATATTAGACTGCCACCACAAAAATGATTGTCGCCAAAGAATTTACGTGGCTCTTTTGTGCGCAATGAAACAACAAACTTGACCAGTTCGTTCTTCTCGGGACGATAGCCGCCGGTCACGAGAAAGTGAAACGCACCATCGATATCGTCTTGCCTGTTTGAGTTCGCCTCTTCACTCAATGGAGCATGGCCTGTCCTCAGTGAGAGCTGCTTCTGAATGCCAGAACCAGAACCACAACCAGAACCAGAACCAGAACCAGTACTAGAACCCTTAAGTTCAAATCCATGACCGATTGTCATTTCTTGCCTGGACATTAATTCCATATGGTTTGCACTGCAGTTCCATGTCTGGCCAGAATCTGAGATAGACCTCTCTACGTATAATTCGAAAACTAACAGAATATATACAATAAATTTTGCAACACACATTTTTTTGTATTAATAAATATTTTGTATTTCACATGTGTATGACGGAAAACTTCTACAGTATATTTTGGGGAAATTTAAGTTGAAAAAAAATTTGTACGCACTTCGAAAAATTCTTCAAATCGACTAACACAAAATGCATTTATGTGTGGGTGTCAGGGTGTTTTAGGCATTCTGAGCTGTCAGGGCCAAACAGGCAGCGGAAATATTTACCTTATAACTTTCACAGCGATCCGATAGGCAAATGAAAAAGTCCTGGTCATAAATAACGTGCACCTGAACCAGTATAGTATAGCAACAGTGGCAACAAAAACTTGCAGCTAGCGTCCCAAGCATTTGTTGCCACACGCACACACACACATATATATATACACACATAGATACACTTTTATCCAATCTGGTGATGCAAAAATCACAGTCGGTCATTTTGTCACTGTGACTGTTCATCCGCTTATGCAAACCACCAATTTGTCAGTTCAGGCAAACTGTTTTATTTATATATTTCACAACAGTTTAGATTTGAAAATATTCAGTTTCGAACGACACACGGTCAACAATATGGAACTATCGAATATCGTATAAGGAAAAGGCCCCAACTAAAAGTAAATAAAAGCGAACATGATTTGTCCAGTTTAGTTAGATACTTGTGGGTTCGACACTATATTTTTTCTATTTATCTTAGCTTAACTCTCTATCTATAATAAAACATAAATATAAAATGAAATTAAATAATAATCACATGTTGTTCACAAACAACTGGCAACACAAGCGTTCCGAAGTCTTCGGGAACTTGTTACTAGCCTTACAGGACCCTTTCTGGCATCAAGTATGTCCAGTTTACTTAGATACTTGTGGGTTCGACACTATATTTTTTCTATTTATCTTAGCTTAACTCTCTATCTATAATAAAACATAAACATAAAACGAAATTAAATAATAATCACATGTTGTTCACAAACAACTGGCAACACAAGCGTTCCGAAGTCTTCGGGAACTTGTTACTAGCCTTACAGGACCCTTTCTGGCATCAAGTACTTTTGTGTAAACAGACAAGTCCATTGTTGTCTGACGGTGGTTCTACTTACTAATTTTTTCATTGGACCCGCTTCGCTATAAACTTCTGGCACTCCAGCAAAGTAACCTGTGTATGCATGTGTGTGTGTGTGTGTGTGTGTGTAAGTACTGACTTATGGGTGTGGATGGCTGGTGTGCGTGTGAGTCGCTGTCGTTATCATTAATTTGCAGCCTGCCTTTCGTAATAATTTACAAAGGATTTCCTTCACTTTCTTCCTGCTAGTTTTTGGCATTTCCTGGCCAACTTTTTAAGTTAAGTTGTCATTAGATCCGCTTACAAAGACAAATTTGTGTATGGCCACTTTTTATAAAAACAAAGTACAAAATTGTCTGCAAGTTGTTTCTATGAAAACGGAAGAGCTGTTTAAGTTTTTATTGTGCAGAGTTCTGAATACAGATTTCAAATATTAAAGAATGTGTATTCAAATGGGGCATGCATGGCACATATGAGACGAATGAAATATATATTTCACTATTATATTTAAGAAAATATTGGTATTGCATTTTTCTATTTCGCACTGGTCTACTTACATATATTACTTACTTATTGTGTGTGTGTGTTTTAGAGATGTATATCTATAATCCTGAAACAATTAATTATATAAACACTCCTGATGCTCTGCAAGTAACTATATCTTGCGAAGGAAAATGGAAAAGCTACCGCAGTCGGCCAGACTCAAACAACTAAACAACTAAACAACCAAACAACTAACTAAGCACACCTGTAAAATTTCCCGCATATTTGTGTGGCAATGCATGGCAAGAACCTTATCATCAGTTGGCAATGGTAAACAATTCTAGCACAGCTCCAGCCTGACTGACTGACTGACTGACTGACTGACTGACTGACTGACTGACTGACTACTTGCAGCTGGCTGGCTGGCTGAAGATAGCAGGCAGCAGGCAGCAGACAGCAGACAGCAGACAGCAGACATATTACTTATCGACAGTAGAAGATGCCAAAACATTGATTATTGTTGCCTTTTGCAGTTTTATCTAAAATGCATTCAATGCCAACAACACGAAACAGGCTGACAGACGGGCAGTCGGGCTTGCGATTTTGGTTACCAATAGCCAACTGCTAACTGCCTGTGAATTTTGCCAGAGAGATTGGGTTAGGCCAATGTTGCCATCGTCAAAGTCGGTGTCATTGTTTGCATACATTGATTGAATTTGTTCACGCCATTAAATTTGCAAATTGCTATCAGCAACTTTGCATAAGCTGCAGTGCAAAATTTTACAACACATACAACTGCGGACTGGTTGGTCAACCTGCATTGTTAATGCTTATGACTGAACCAGCCGTTGCTTCCCTCTTGGCTATGTACGGTTTTTTGGCAAGGCAGCAAGGTCCATGTCCCTGCCCCTGCCCCTGTCCCTGTCCCTGTCCCTGTCTCCTCTGCCTGGACCGGCTTTGTCCAATTTGCCACCAACAACCCAACACGGTCCAGTCGATAAACAAAAGCAAAAGCAGTCGTGAACTTAAGCTGAGTGTAGTTCCAGGATATGTGGGTGGTATCCAACACAGGCAACAGTTAAGGACATAGCAGCAGTCTTGTGTACAAGTCATTAACTATTCATACGACATCTGACTCAATGGGGAGATATCTCGGTGAGTAGAAGATGCAGGATGTGATGACACTTTTGATTTCAACTCGACAGACCGACAGCCCAACAGACTCCAGTGCAGCTCGAGTGCTAATTGCCCACGGCCTACACAAGTCTGACTGATTTGACAAGCACATCCAGGAAATTTATTTAACGACCAGTTGAAGCTATCACAAAAGCACAATAAGTTGAGCATAATACCCAGTCGACCTTTGTCAGATTCGCATTTAGCAGGCATAAACACTGCTTAAGCGTTCACAGCTCTTTGCCAGCACCTGGTTGCAAATGGGAAAGTGCTGGTGGGAAAAGCGCTTCACAAAAATCTCAGCAAAAATTGAAATTATTTGTCCATCGGGAGTTTCTGCATTTCAGTGCAGCTTTTGTGGCTTGCTGGCTTGCTTGCTGGCTGGCTGGCTTGCTTGGGGATGGGCTGAGCAACCACTGATTGACTAAAGGGCAACAGTTTTTCTCGCCAAGTTGAACGAACAACAAAATCGCGAATGAATGTGTATTAATACGCAGTATGTGGCAAGTGGCAAGTTCATTGTTTTGTGTTATTGAACTGTTACTACCCGTAATGGCAAGGAGTGAGGCGGCTTGCACACGGCACACGGCCAAAATATATATTTATATTGTACACTCGGCACTCGGTTACTTTATTATTGCCCGTTTTGTGAAATTTATGATAAAAGTTATGCCGACATTTAAATGGATACGAATATATATTGGTGCAAAATTTCAATTTCAATTTGGAATGCAACACTTTTGCATTCAACACATTTTTTATAACTTTAAAATAACTCAATGTAGCCTGTAGCAAAGGCTCACTAATAAAAATCGGCTTTTCAGATAAACTAACTTTAGCTGTAGAACTGTAACAAATATCGATTTTGCACCGGTCGAAAAAAATGTTTATTAATCTTGGCAGAAATGTTACCAGTTAGTTTTATGACTAATATAATTTTCTACATTTAATACAAATAGGTTAAATGATAGAATTTTGAGTGCATAGAATAGTTGGATGTCCGTTGGATAATTTGTATTGCTCTGAAATAAGCTAATGCTGAAAAGTGAATATTTTTCCACTCTAAAAAGTTAAGTTTTTCCATTCAAGATATTGACTAATCAGCCGCCTTTCGTATATGGGTTTTTTGGATTTAACCAATTGGGTTTGACCATGAAGTGATTTAGAGAATGCAAATACACAACAGATTATCATAATCATAAAAATGGATAATGCTTATATATATTGGATACAGGGTATCTCTTTGATCTGTATTATTTGTGTTTCTATAAAAGCTGATGATGGAATTGCCGTGAATTAATTTTTAAATTGGCATATTCACTTTAATGGGCATTTTACTAATTATTATATAGCGCACCATTAATTTGCTTTCCTGTGTGCGCTATCAGTGTCAGTTATCTCTGTCCATCCAACAATTTGAGGTCCTCATCTATATCGGTAGGTGGTCCTGGTTGGTTCAACTGAAGCTTTGTCTCTGGTGGAAGGCTCTAATTACATTTTCCGTGCCTTCGCCAGCTGCAATTATTCTGCGGAAAGCTCATCGCATCTTCTGCACTTTTATGGATCCATTTGCTCTGAGAATTTTACACGGCTGATTGAGTTTGCGATTGCTGTCGGTTACACTCGGCTGCAACGTGCTTGCCTGCCAGCTCTGTGTCCTTACCAAAAGCGCACAAATTACTTTAGTTGCATTGCAACTTTGCGGCTTATCTCATTAAATGTTGACGTATCTTTTTCATGACTGGCTATGGACTAGAAATCCATACTCTACAAGTGCTATAAAATACACTCAAACAAACATTTCCCGAAATATTTGTAAATCACCCTTATCGCCCTTTTTAGCCAGAAAATATATTTTTAAAATGTATGTGGAAAACTGGGTTTTAGATTTCAGGGTGGACTCTTCTTAAATTTAGAAAATGCATGTCTAATTTCCAAAGTGTTGTTTTCTTTGTATAATTCATATACTTAACTTGATAGAACTTCCCTACTTACATAATAAAATACATTTCATTACTTGTTTCTGAATTTAAGTAAGGATTATTAACCAAAGAATGAGTTTGCATATATACTTTTTATAAATATTTTTTATTATGTAGAAACAATTTTCCTTAATAGAAACAATCGCCATATTTTTGGGATGTTGATTTAGGGCAAGCCTTACTAAACTTTCTAGTTTTCGGGTCGATTTGCTAAAATGTAGGTAAATTGTTTCTGAGTGTACTAGTAATAGGTAGTCGGATTCAAATCATCAAATCTAAACAAAAGTAAACAATTAAAAGCCCATTTTAGATATACACGAATGCATATAGTAATTTAGCATTATTAAGTTATTAATTTTTAATAATAGTCGTTTGTCATAGATGTTTATCTCACTGTAGCAGTGCTTACACATTTGTAAGTGTTTAAGAATATTGCTTGAAAGAAAGATATACATTAACTTAAAGCCCTATTGCGATATTGCGTGCCATAAAGTGTTGTTTATTTATGGGTAGAACAAGACTGCAAATATTGGCGAATGTTGTGAAGCGCTAACTGAACCGAAATTCCAAAATATGCACAATGAGGCACACAGTACTGGAAACAATTGAAAATATCACTGTGAACAAACTTTTGATAGCCAGTATTCAACTTTTGTGGCGACCACTGTCATATTAGGGGCCGCAAAGTGGCTTATACTAATTTCCTAAATAAACTAAGTGTGCAGATTGCTCGCCTTGTTGTCTGACAAAAAGGCAAATAATATTGTAGTTTGAAAATAAACATTGGCGTGACTGCGTATCTCTATGTATACAAATTTATATATATCTATATATATCTATATATATATATGCATATGCATATACATCATTCAGAAATGTAGTCGCCCTTCAAAACTGTAACTGTGCTCGTGCTAGGCGAGTGACGCGATGTTTTAAAAGCGAAAAAGGGTTCAATTTAACATAGCGTTGTATATATCTGCACATCCCCAGCTAGGCCAGTCAACCCAGTCAACCCAGTCGAACCGAACCGAACCGAACCGAACCCAAACCAGCGCAACAACACAACACCGCACAGACCTGTGGCAGGGAGTATAAGCATATTAGGCAGTTCCGCATGACAAGTGTGGGGCTCACTAAAACGTGATGTTGAATCCAATGTGATGCTTAAGCGTGTGAAAATACCAGAAAGACGTGTTGCCATCAAATGGTTTCAATGCTAGCCACCGACGTGCTATTTTAGCCAGTTGGCCCGGCCCGGCCCGGTCTGGCGATAGCGTTGCCAACATAGTGCCTTGGCGCGTGTGCTGTTGGTCGCCGTGCGTATTTATGGCATAAGTTAACAGATACCGGAAGTGATACATCAAGGACACGCGCGCGTTCCTCTTCGCTTTTTTTTCAAACTTCCTTACACGTTTTGAATTAACCTCAAATCAACTTATACTTTATTCTGACTTTAAATGGTGTGTTCTTCGAGAGGTTAAACCATGATTAAGAAGCCCTGGTTTGCTGAAAGGCGACCTCTTTTCGACGTGTCTATGGAAAGTTACGACCAATCCGCATAAGCACTTATTGGGAATATAATTTTAACGCACAATCACATTTCCAACTTTAAATGTTTTATTAAAGAGTAGGTTAACCACATAATTAAGAAGCCCTGGTTTTAGAAAATCGGATTCATTCTGACAAAGTTATGGCCAAAATTAAAATACCATTGCAATGCAATAAAAAGAAAATAAAAGTACTAAAAAAGTAGAAAAACAGCTGCCTAAGAAACTGCCTAAGACACTCTTCATGTCATCAATATTTCATGATAATTTTAACAAAATCGATCTTTCTTTAAATACTATTATATTAGTTCGATTTCTTTACTGAAAACTGAGCTGGTTGCACGGATGGACTAATAATGATGCTAATAAAAAAATGTATTTACTTTCAATGAACGCAATGAATTACAGACTATATAAAAACAAACAAGAGGCGAGAAGTTTTAGGCTAGACGGCTGTACTTCAAAGAGGCAACTTTCTGATTCTAGCAGCTAAAATAATCCTTTTACATGAATTCTGTTCGACTATGTGGTTGGTGGTGGTCACGGTTAATGACATTTTCTGCAAAAAAAGCGAGACACCTTCGTCACCAGCATTTAGCATATTCATTTAACACTTTCATACCTATTATCCATGTGCCTCGACAGAAAAAATAACACAAGCAGAGCTGCTTTTGCCTGCGTTTGCTTCAGCGCTTACCGTCATAAGCCGATGCCGATGCTGATGCTGATGCTGATGCTGATGCTGACTCATGAAATCAGTGTCAAATGTTTTCAGCATCGTTGCGCAAAAGTTTATGATCCCTTGGTCAATTAAATCTCATGGCTGCTTGGCTGCTTGGCAGCTTGGCTGCAAAAAAAAAAAGAAAAAAGCCCACATATTTTCGCACAGCCATCTGCAATGGACGGCGAGGAGGCATGGACACGGCTGATTTGGATCTGTTAGCATGCGAGATTGGAAGATTGGAATGGGATGAGTTGTTGTTTCCGTTGTTTAGCATTTTTGGGTGGCGATTCTTGTCAGTGGCAGGCGACACAGTAACAAAATCAGCGCCTAATGTGGAATTGTCTGCAGAGGTCGCTAGTACGTGTCTCTGAGTCTCCGAGTCTCTGAGTCTCTGAGTCACTGAGTCTCTGAGCCGAGGCACGAGTCATTTCCAGTGTGTTGTCCATGTGTCCATCTGTCCATGTGTGTGCTTGTTTGTGAGTATGTGTGCGTGTACGCATGAATTTCGGTCGATTGAGGAGGGGCGAACTAACTACGAATGCTGGACAAATGCTCCGCTTCGAGGTCAGTTTCCTGTTTCGTTTGCCTTTTGTGTTTTATCACTGGCACCCCACAAGTTGTTGGCCGACATGGACGTTTAGTAAGGCAAAATAAATTACCACTCGTAGTGTTGTTGTTGCTGTTGCTGTTGCTGTTGCTGTTTGGGGGTGATGTAGTATGTATGTATGTATGTATGTATGTATTCGCTTTAGCCATCGTCGGCAACAAACATTTGACACTTGCTTTAAAACCATAAATGTCAGTCCCTGTTGAGGCTTAGCCAAGTTTAAATACCTTTGGACAGATTAAAAGTCTCGTTAACCAAAATGTTTGCAGCTTTGTGCATATATGTGTAAATTTAGAACGTGCACAATATTTTCGTGAAGCGTATTTTGAATGCGGAGCTTTTTTTTTTCCCCACAAATCCTTTTTGTTCATTGTTTGGCAAAACTTCTTACACTCTTCGCTGAATGCATATTTGTGTATGTAAATTCTTGATATTAATTATGAAATAAGGTGAAACAGTTGAAATCACCTTATCAAACATTAAACACAAAAAAAATTTGAACAGAGTATTTGAAAGTCGTTCGCTATTTTCGAGACTCTTATACATATGAGTGCTTTCCCTATGTTGAAAAATTACCATGCATTAGACCCGAGGGTCACTTTTAATTACTTTTGAGAAGGTCAACTTTAATGAGTGTCAATGTGCTTGTCTGTTGGCAGGCTGCTTAGACCCTATTTAGCTATCCCAAGATGAAAGCAAGCATGTGTTTGAGTGTACACTATTGATCGCTCCGATTGGTTGCACCTAACCTGTTTCAAATGTGTCGCAAATTACAGCAAAAACTTTTCACATTTGTCGGCTTGTTTGTGGTTGGGCAGACGCAACTTTCGAGCTCCTTGTTTAATTTGCTTTTTAAATACCCTTTACGTTTCGAAAATGTTCCAAAATAATAAAGTTGAGCAGGCCTTCGACCTAATAAATATTATTCGGAAAATGATAAAAACAAGGAACGATTTTACCATTAGCCACAATTTATATGCCATGTACTGGAATATCTGAAATGTCAGCTAGCTGTTTTTATTTATTTGCAGGTAAGTATGCTACACTTTGTGGACCAAGTTCACATCCATATGTATAAGGAATGTCAGCAGTCTGACATTAACTATTAACTAAACCAGTTTTATTGGCAAACATTGCACAAATTGTTCCACTTTTGGCCAGAAACATCGTCGACATCTTAAGATTCAAGATGTATGAATTCTTGGCCATGATGACATTTACAATGTTTAATAAGTGGCACCTGTGATGCAAGAAAATCATAGCGAAGGAAATAGAAGGGCTCATTGAATCTTTAATCAACTCTCGATAGTTTCCTTACATGTAGACAGTTTGCACATCCACATCCACATCCACATCCGTTTTCGGCTGTGCCACTATTGGTATGCTGATTGAGTGTAAACTTCCGGCGCGTGCACGCCCCCAAAAATTGGCAAACCCATCAGCAGTTTTGATATTCAATGCTGGCCACGATGCCCAGGTAGACTGGTGGTCGAGTGCATAAGAGTGTCATTAGTTGCAAAAAAGACAACGCACAATGCGTGAATAATTGGCTACGGCAGACAGCGATAATTTAAATTGATATTGCCACAGAATGCCATGCCCCCCAAATAAGCTTCATCAAAAGTTTGTGTATTTTAGTGTTGCTGCTCTGACCCTATGCGATTGGTTACTGTTTTGGGTGTTATGTGTTATGTGTTATGTGGACGGGTAATTTATGGCCATTGAATACTAAGCGATAGAGTTACCGAGTTGGGGAGTGGGATGCGTCTGTGTGGTATCAGCATCACCGTAGGCATTGGCGTTGGCGTTGGCGTTGGCTTTGGCTTTGTCACAGTAAAGATTTATTTTATGTCATATTGTTAGCAGCATTGTTATTATAACTTAATAAGCGGCTAATTGTTGTTAATCAATTGTTTAACAGTTTACAGCTTGTTATTGCCAATTTCGTTTTTGTGTTTCGCTGATGGCGTGAATTATTTCCATTTTAAGTACTATTGTTTTCGCTATTGTTTTTGTTTCCAGTGTGTTTGTTATTTTTGTCCGCTCATTTTAATTGCAATTGTGTTGTGTTTTTGTATATACACACATATGTGGTACTCACGTATGTGTGTGTAATTCTTCTCTGCTGCTTCTCTACTTTTTTGCCACTGCTATTGTTTGTCTGCCTGTCTGGTTATTTGACAGTCTGTTGATCTGTCCGCCTGTTGGCATATTTGGTGGTTATGCAACGCCCAAATGTGTGCGATGGATGGCCACATTAAAATTAACGAGAGGCCTGCCAGCTGTTGACTGCAATTATTCTCTGGTTTCATTGTCTGTTATAATTAAATCATTTCATTTTGTGCATTTAACATTTGTATGTCACCAACTAGTCAGTTTGCTCGCATATCCACTTCGTAAATAATATAATGATTATAATGTTTTTTTTTTTTGTTTTCCGTTCATAGTACTGCATGTTCGACTTTTATTATCGGGCTTTCAATATTAACTGATTCTTTTTTTTTTTGTATGTATGTATGTATGTATGCACAACAGTATTCACAATACCATCCATACTCATATATGCATGTACATATGTATATATGTAGTTTTGCATATATATTCTTGTACACGCTTGTTAACCAGTATGTAAATAATCATTTATTAAATGACTCATAAATGTTAATATATGTAGACACAAATTGTAACAGTCCAATTTGATTTAAAGAACTTTAGGAGTGCTCTCCTCTGCTTGTGACTTGCGAAGCCTCGTGTTACGTATGAAAATATTATTTTGGCGAGGGCAGACATAATACTACTATAATTTGTTGGGGTGCCAAAATAGTAATAAATTACCTTAATTTCCTTCCAAGATTAAATTTTACAAACTGCAGCTTGCTCTGGCATTTAAAGTGTGATCCCCGGTGTAGGTCCACGTTAGCAGTTAGCCGTTAGCTGTTAGCCGTTGGCCGTTAGCCGTTGGCCGTTAGCCGTTGGCCGTTAGCCGTTGGCCGTTAGCCGTTAGCCACATGGCACAGCTTAAACCACGTGAGCCCTGAACTTTGGACGTCTTTCGAGTGGCTGGTCTGGGTGTGTTGGGGGTGGGGCAGACAGCATTCAAATTGGCGCTTGCGACGCTACCAACAAGAAAATTATCTTCAACTTTGGTTTACCGTCCACAAGACGAATGAGTTCGGCTAAAACATGTTAAGTGGGCTTTGATCTGGGGCTGGAGCTGGCGCTGGAGCTGGGTGTGGTTCTGAGTGACGGTCTGGGGCTCTGCCTACTTCTGGGCTCGTCCCAGTGCCTCAACCCTCAAACCTGGCGCTGCGGCTGATGGCTGGTCCAGGCTTTATGCTATCAAGTCGTCGTTTTCTTAATTTTCCGACGAAAAATTTGCACGTACTTAGAGCAAACGGCAAAGTTTTTGGGCATTGCTTTGGCAAGCTGCTTACTACCCTCATATAACCTTAGTTTGGACACTAATGAAATTACGGCGCACTTCAAGCCCAGGTGCGACGGGCGCATGTATAGTCGGTCCTAGTCGTAGGCCAACTCATGCCAAGGCTTAGCTCCCTCGCTGTTATCTTGAGCGATAACAATCTATCTTTTGTCTAACAGTGGTACGTGTCGTTGTTGTTGTTGCCGCTTCTGCAATGGGACTAAAGTAAAAATATTGTTTGTGTAAATATGCACATAAATGAGGCAGCGGAGGAGCACTGCCGTAGCCAAAGTCTAAGTCAACATGAGTTACAGTTGCCAAATTAAACATCACCAACATTAAATTTATGATAGCAGGCATTAAGCCATCAACTGCCTGGGACGCAGAGCAGAAACAAATTTTCTTTCTCCGCCTCTTTAACCTTTATTTTCATTGTTCATTGTGCTTAAACATATTATACATATATTTGCCCATAAGTACGTATCGCAGACATTTCGAAATGTGTAGTGCATTTCCGGTGATCATGGATAATATGAGCAGATCTTAAAATGTACTTTTTTATGTGAGTGGAGATCATCTTTGTGATTTTGTACTCGAGCAATGTGTTATGTAGAATTTAATATTCAAGTTAAAATTTGTATGTTGAGAATATTGGTTAATTTATCGTCTTGGCTTACCCATTTTGACAACGGCGCTCGTCTCCAAGCTGTTGGCAACTTACACGACGAGAGTGGCAACTAACACGAGTCAAAATGCTTAACGTAATTAAAACTAGTCTTACGCCTCGGCCTCGAGCAATCAAGGTCCCGATTGTGGCCTCGGTCGAACTCCAGCGAACAGCATACTCCATCCAGCTGTACGGCCGTATGTTTGCGGAGGCACAAGACGTCGGTGTACGTCGGCGACGCACAGCAGCGCGAGAACAATAGAAATTACGAGTTTCAATTTGTAGAAAAATTTATTATATCCATTAACTAAATGGGTTTCGGAATATCTACAAGCGGGAGCCACTGCTGCGGGCACACCCCCGTAGCCGTAGCCGTAGTCGTAGCCGTAGCCGTAGCCACCATCACCACCATTGCCACCCAAGGTGGCAAGGTGGTGCGTTGCGGCCTGTGTAAACACGCATCAACATCAGCAGGAACCGTTGCAGACTCAGGCTAGCCACATGGACCTCCCAGAACAAAATGTCAAAATTTTTGAATGGCGCTGCTGCAGCTGTGCCATAACCGACCCAAAGCCTTTTTCCCTCCTCGTCTAGGACCCAACGTCACTAAGAGGTCGAGCCGAAGGCAACCACAATGTCTCTGCCCTGCCTCTGTTCCTGTCCCTGTTCATGTCCCTGTTCATGTCCCTGTCCCTGTGCCTGTCACCCTCCCTGTTCGCCTCCCTTCCCTTTCCCTGTCCATGCACATCGACGTCGACTTTCTCATCGTAACGTGCCTGCGACTGTGTAGAACTGAATCATCGACCGCAATATAAACTTTTATGCTTGGCTTATTTGTTTTGTCTATTTGCTTCAACGTTTGTTTCGCTGCGCCAGTTGTCTTTTTCATGATTTGGCCATAGCCTTTTTCTGGTTTGGCCTTTCTTATTTTAGCATCTGTCTTTGAATGTGGTCTGTCTGCCGGCCCTCCGTCGTGTTGCCCGGTTCTAAATTGTGTTTCGCATGAGAACTCCTGTACCCGACATGTTAATACGTTTTGTGGCCAACATTGTAATCAGTTATGTACTTGTATTTATTTTTGTGCGGCTTCATGCAACAGAAATAACGAATTCTCTTGACCACAACTTCGCTTGCCAGTCAACACAGAGATTTTAATTACCTATTCCCAACTGCACAAGCAAAACTTGACGTTAATAGTCGATTCGATTTTCACTTATTCATATACACAAATAGAATAATTCTATTTAATGGAAATAAATAAAAAATTCAAATTATGAAATCGAACTTATACAAATCAATCAATTTGTGAGGTTGTCAGGGCAAACTCTTTTGCTCGATGCTCTGAAATTGAACTGCAAATATGATTATTTATCAGATGAATATGAAAGAATTTCGGCGATATGAAAGGTTTACTATACATTTATTGGTTAGCTATTATCATCATGAACACCGAACGAACTTTGTTTTGGCACTCGACTTCAACTTCAATAAATCGCAAGATGTCGCGCCACCAAGGCCATCCCCAAGTTCAGGTCACACCCACAAAACAGAAGCATAGTCCTTGACTGGCTGGCTGGTTGGCTGGCTGGCTGGCTGGGTGCATAAAGCTTTATCGATACATTTGCACAATTTAATTTAACCGCAACTTTATTACTTTTCGTTGGTTTTGGTGCAGTCGTGCTGGTGTCTTTTGATCTCGCTGTCTCATTAATATGCGCGGCAACAGAATCAGTTTGAGTTTAGATAATTTAGACTTTATCTGGGCTTGGCAAACACTAAATGGCAAACGGGAAACGGGGAACGGGCTTTGAGAGCATTGACTTGAGGCGGCAGAACGACAAAATAAAATAAAATAAAACAAAACAAAAACAATGCCAGTTGATTTTAAATGAAAACACACGTGGCGTACCCGGCTCACGGCAAACAGATACAATCTGAGCAATCTGAGCAATCTGAACAATTGGAACAGCTGCTGGAAATAAAGTTTTGCCCCCTGATTGAGGTTCCTTCTGGTTCATGGTTCATGGTCCTGCCTGCCGTTGCCATTTCAATAAGGCAGTGCTTAAGATTTTCAATTTTCGTTTGTAATCAGCAGTTTGTATTTGTTGTAGCCATCTACGCGTTGCACACACCACCAACTCTCCAACCCCCGCCACCACAATAAGCAAGCAACACTTCTGTCAGAATACCACACCACAGGTGTGACAAAAGCCACTGCAAAGGTGAAGCTTGAAAATGCAAATGTTGCCCATACGCTTCACAGTCGTTGTTTGAATTTTAATTTTCAGCGCAAGCAACTTACACTGCAATTGCGGCAGAACGTTGTGGCGGCAACAGCAGCAGCAGCAGCAGCAGCAGTAGCAGTACACTTGCAAAAATTCACTACATTTTGATAATTCATCATAAAATATATAAGTTTTTCTTGTTTCTAAAATTATTAAGCAAGCGACAATCTTAAAAATATTCTTTGAAATATTGTGTTTTATTAAGAAAAACATTTTTAGAAAAAGAAATGTCTCTAAAATTCAGACAAAAGTAATGCAATTGACTTTTTCATTTTTATATGTTAGATATAAGCTGCCGTCTGCTTAGAATAAAGTCACTCATCTCGCGAACCAAGATTCCCCGTAAAATATTAAGTTCTTTCAAGCCAAAGGCTGCAAATTCTAATATAAAATATTTTTTCTAAATTTTCGAGAAATCCACTTTGAGAGATGAGATGAGATGCGATGCAAGCCCTACTACTAAATTTGGGGCTATTTTTTGTTTTCTGTGCAGCAGCGGCTCAGCTTCCACTTTGCATCTCGCAACTCGCTTCTGGCTTTTCGCTTTTCGCTTTTCGCATTTCGCTTTTCGCATTTCGCATTTCGCACACTCAAAGTCATGTTCGTTGCTCATTGCAAAATAATTTGCATAAGCTGCGCTCGGCTTGGCGACGCTGCTTGAAATTGTGTTTATTCCCTTATCCTTTCACCACTTGCAGTTTTCTCTTTGCCGTCGTCTTTTTTGTTTGCTTGTCGCTCAACAATTGAAGTGTAATTTGTAAGTTTCTGTGGGCTGCGTGGAGACGTGGAGACTGCTTCTGCTCCAATGGGCATCGCAATTAACAATCGCAGTCAAGCTATGCGGGGCTAGTTAGTTAGTGTTAGTGCTATTGGTGCTAAAATACACTCAAAGAGATTGGGTATTGTTTTCAAACCGTATTCGTTGCTCAATTACTGAATATTGTTGAATAATCGGACGTTGAGTTAGATTCGCATATTTGTACTCAAAACCAAGAAACAACTTCTATTCTAAACACGTCGAAGATTTCATACCCTTGAGATACTCTGCTGATATTTGAATTTTAGTCAGGAGTTCGAAATATTATCTAATTGGGATCTATTCAGTTCATATTTGCGAAGATTAAAACTGTGGGAGATGGAGTGTCCTTCAAAGTTATGTAACACTTTGTCACCAGAACAACTGTTATGCTTAAAAATATTCACATTGGTACACAGCAGGGTGTTTTCAATTCGAGCATTCTCGATGGCTAAAATCTAACTTGTTTGACGGTTGTGTCGGTTGACGTATGGCGAGAGCACATCTCGTACACATTCAGGCAGGCAGGCGACAGGCAGGTCAATCGTGCCAAACCTCACATCCAATGACTGCGACTTAAATATTTATTGAATGTGCCACATGAGAGAGCCTCGACTCAGCCGCTGACACTGCTAAGTGCTGCTACAGCTACAGCTACTGCCACAGCCACTGCCACTGCCAATGGCACTGACTCCACCGTGCTCCGGCAGACATAATCATGGCACAATTGAGAAGGCAAACAACACGTACTGGGTCCGCTTGAAAGAATATATTCTTTTTTTTTTAGAAACAGGAATTGCCATGGATATAGATATTAGATAAGTAGAAGCAACAGATACAGCTGCGGATATGTGTACTGGGGCATCAGTAAATGTGCACAAATTGCTGCAGACAGGCGGGCTTAGAAAGAACTTCGACAACTGTTGTACCATTGTAGCTAGTTGCTAGTTGTGTAGCTGCCAGTATATGAAACACGCTGGGTGGATACACTCAACAAAAAAAAATCGCCATTATTCTTAGTAAAATGAAAATCGTCCTAAAAAATATGAGGTTTTTCTTCATTTTAGAAATCATTTATAAATATTAGTAAAAAAGTTTCTAAAACTATGAGGATTTTTTCCATTTTTTGTTTAGAAATATTTTGTATTATTTAGAAAACATTTCTTAAGAGTAAAAATGCAAAATAAATATGAAAGTTTATCTGTCGTCTGTCTTAGAGACTGAGTAGCTTAGTGGGAAGTTACTCGAGAAGAGAAGAAGAGAGAGAAGTCAATCCTAACTTGTTTCAAATCAATTTATATGAATTTATAAACTATGTTAAGTGTTTCTACATGTAAAATACTAAAATACAGCAAAGTTAAACTAAGAGTTCGTCATAGAAATCAACAACAGCATTGAAATCAGATTTATTTTGGCCAAATTTTCGAAAAATCCACCATAAAATTGAGAATTTAGTTTTTAGAAAGCCAAAACGATAACATTATAAAAGTTACATTTGGTATAATATGGTGGCCAACCATTGGCACCGAAAGTGTGTCGATTTACTAAAATGCTTGGCGATTTTTTTTATGAGTGTAGGCAGTTGATCGCTTTTGCGGTTGGGCCGCTGAGCGGAAGGCGGGCTCGCAAATGAACCTTGAAAAGTCATCATTGACACAGCACTGGTTGGGCGGGCGACAGTCAACCGTCAACCGTCGACTGCTGGCTGTCGGCTGTCGGCCGTCTGGCTGGGTGACAGTCTCGACTCTCGACTCTCGACTCTCGAACGGGAGGTTGATGATACTATGAAGCAGACCAATGTATACACATCACGTACGCGCCCCACACCACGGTTACAACCCATTACGTTTTCACACAGAGAGAAAGACAGGCAGGCAGGCAGGCAGGCAGACAGTTGTCTCAGTGGCAATGTTTACTTTTTGCCGCCTGTTCGGCTTGGCCGCGTGCGGTGTCTTATTGGGTTTTACCCAAAACCCATTTAATAATCTCATTTTGCCACAATAACAGAAAATATGATTTTCGTTCGCAATCACAATCTGATGCGCCAGGGCCACGGCCACAGCCAGCGCCGGGGAAGCAGTCATACATACTTATATACATCTGTGTGTGTGCAGACAAATATATATATATATATATATATATAGATGTATGTACGTGGCAGGGATATGGATGGGGACCTAGCGATTGCGATTGGGACTGGGCATGGGAAAGGGAATCGGAATCGGAATGGTGCTCTGAGCGGTAAGTTCAACAAGTAATTGAATACGTACGTGCTGAGCATTTTCAATAATGAAAATTTTCCTCCCATTATTTATTGCGTGTTATCCTTTATATGAATCCTATTAGTGGAATTACTTTTGGATTATACTTATTGTGCATTTTCCTGCCTTGCCTTGCCCTGCCTTGCCTGGTCCCGCTTATGAACTACGTATTGTTCTAAGAGGCTGCAACAATTTGGAATAGCTGTAGTACTATACCCATATGTCTCCACGTACATATCAACTCCTATTTGTCGTGTCGTGAATATTTGCGTGTGTAAATATTGTTATGGAGTTGGTTGTTTATTTATTCACTTTTATCGACGGCTCTGCCGGAGATTGCTTTTTTGATGTACTGCGTAATTAGGCTTGTATTGCACTGTCATGGTCATGTGATTGATGCCATGATGATTCTTGCAGCAAAGCTGATTGGCTGCAGGCCGCAGGTGTGCCAAAGCCGTCAAATTACTTGACTAATTACGATTAAGTTAATGTGCTAACTTCCCAACAGACTTGCTGCTCTTCAATTTTGTTTCCTTGCCTCTGTGTGTGTACTTCCCCTCACAAGGAGATTGATAATTGAGCCATTTTGGTTGGTACTTTTAGAAGAGCCCGGCCAAAAGCGGCAGGTCGCTTCAGAGGGTATTGAAGTTACTCGTAAATTGCATGCCGTAAGCACAATTCATATTTATTTATGCAACTCTCATTTTGTTCATTTTTATGGCGGATCTAATTAATTTGTTTTTAATTCAATTTAACTTAATGTCTTGAATAAAATAAGTGCCAGTGGATCTACTCTGGAGCCTCCTGCTCCTGCCCTTGCTCTTGCTGTTATTGTTGCTGTCGGCTTTACCTTACTCTAGTTCCCCCGTATCCGCATCCAGCTGTTGGTCCCCCCTCGTGTTGTAGTCAAACTCCATGCTCCATGCATCATCTTGTGCAGAAGAATTTGTTGTTGGTTTTCGTTGTTGCTTTGCAGAGCAGCGCAGAGCAGCGCAGAGCGTTGCGCATTTACTCGTATAAAATGGCGCACATTTACGCTGTTTATTGGCCTTAATGCCGGCTTGAAAACGAAATTTACATTTTAAAACAGTTTGCTGTGCTTTCTACTCCTTTAGCCCTCCTTCGCTCGCCATTTGTTTCAACATTTTCATTGGATTTAAGTGGAAATTCATGTGTACAAAAATTTGCGGCAGTAATTTACGGTCAATGAGCTCTGCAAAAGTTATTCATACGCAGCTGCTACGCTCAATGCTCAATGCTCAATGCTCAATGCTCAATGTTGATATTACTTACTCTCGTCGTTGCTCTCCCTTTTATTTTTATTTTTATTTTTCTTCTTGACCAGCCCCACGCCCAATGATTTCATTTTTCCAAAAAAGGACTTCTGCACTTCTGGCCTTTAATCAATTGATCTTAACACCCAAATTTGAAATCCATTGCACTCGGGTAAATTTTTTACTTAAAGCGACTAAAATACACTTTATCGATTTTCCAGCATCGCCTTTCAATGTCGAGCCTCTTGCAAAATTAATTGCTTGCACCAACCAACCCTATCACCACTGCCACTGTCATTGACTTTGTCATCGTCATCGTGGTCGTCGTTGTCGTTGTCGTTGTCGTTGTCGTTGTGGATGTCAACGTCGCCTGTGGCCTGGTCTCAGCTTAAGGTAAACACATTTACCCGTGCATTCATTAATATGGCAAATATTTGCGTGGCCAGACGCGGCTAAGAAGAGTTGGACATTTTAAGAAAATAGAATTAACAACAAAAGCTGACAGGCCTGTGGGCAGCCAGAGCCTCCACAGTGCCCATTTTTAAAACTGGCCTGTTTTCCTTCCCTCATTAACAGCCGACCAACATGGGAACGCATAACTGGACTAAAACACAACCAACCTTGTAGGCTTTGGCGAGTGTGACAAAATAATTTGCACCTTTTGTACCATTCTGACCGGATTCTATTTGACTTTCGCCGTCCTAACCACGCTCCTTGCAGACTGCGTCCAGGACCAATGTGACTACTTCCATGCCTGGCCTGATTACAAGCAGACATTTAAATGTAGCATATCTATTTACAAACAAAAAATATATAGTTGTTAAAACTAGGGCTTTTCTTTCAGGGTACAGTTTTCTAAAATTAAGAAAAAGTCGAATTTCCAAGCAGTTTTTTCTACAAGAGAAACTCTAACTTTAGCTTTTTTGTTGCTTATTTTGTTAATAAACAGTAGTATTCTTATTCTTATTAGAAATTCATATAATATAATTTGAAAAAAAAAACCGGTCTCTCCACGGTCAGACGAGAGGCAAACTCTAATATCCAAGCTGAGTCAGGAAATGTCATTTCATTTGGAATAGATTTTTTGAAATGCATTTCTTAAAAATATTTTGACATTTTGTTTTCTTATGTATAGCAATTATTTTTAAAACTAAAAAAACTGTAAAGTTTTCACGGCGATTTTTATTTGAGGGCTATTTTCTAAAATTCCAAGCGTTTTTTTTGTTGTCGTGATTGTGTTGGGCCCAAAATTGCATTGACGATGACGATCAGCAGATGTAGCAGCAGTGTTAAAATCCCGATTATATTTAAGGATTTTCGATTGGCTCTCATATTAAGCGGAGTTGCATGAAATAGCTCGTGATCATGCTGAAGCCATTGCAGAACTCGACTATCATCCAACTACGTTTGGTTGCGAAGCCCATTCGATAAACGAGTTCGGTAAAAGAGTCCTTTAGGCGGATTCATTGTGTTTGTATTGCTGCTTATTCGTCGTTTGTTGTGTTGAGTGATTTTTAATTGGCAGTGATGTTGTGGCGAGCTCTGCTTCTGTTCCCAACCATTCTTAATGCGTATATTTTTATACTGAAGGTATCCAGAGTATATTGGTTTTGTGCCATGTCCGTCATGAAACTTGGAGAGCTATGCCCACTATGAGACTAAGAAATCGATAAGAACATCGCTAATCGATAAATTTGGAAGGTAACTAGCCTCCCAAAAGCGGTAAAAGCTTATATGTCCCGCAATTTAAGAGCTACTGTCATCAAACATGGAATGCAGATTACTAGGAACTTTTTATAATACTCGGAACTTTTATAAAAGTCGATATCTCTTGCAATTTAAAAGGCAACTCGGAAGATAGATTACTAGGAGCCTCATCTAATATTTTTTTCGGCCACGTCCAATCCTCCCCCTCAAAAAAAATGCACAAAAGCCTGTATCTACCCTAATTTTAAGGGCAAACTTGGAGTATAGATTACTAGGAACTTCCATAAAAGATCGGTATATCCTTCAGAGTTCTTTCGCAGTTGGTTACACTCGACTCCAGCGTTCTCACTTGATTCTTTGTGGTAGTGTATAGCTGTTGACCCTGATCAAGAATCTATATACTTTATGGGGTCGGAGATGCTTCCTTCTGCCTGTTACATACATTTGCACAAAACCATTATACCCATTTTACCAGTTTTTAATGGCCTTAGAGGCCAGAGCACAAAAGTCATATTTCAAGAACAGCTTTTGTAATCCTGAATACATATTTATTAAATCAAAGACTTGTTTATTGGGAATACGATATTGGAGTTCAAAATCGGAGTTAAGCACTTAATTTCTTTGAATCATCGTATCATATATCGAGAGGTTAACTTCTTAGATTGTTATATTTACTTGCTTAATCCGAAAATGCTTTTAATGTGTATTTGTATTTTATTTAAGAGCCTTTGTTCTTTGATTCAACAATTCAACAATTGATTCAAAAATAAAAGTATTTATACATTTTACAGAAAATTATTGTACTTACCTTAAAATAAAACGCTTGGAAGCCAATTGAAGTTGTAATTGCATTGAGTGGCACGGTTTTTCTCTGCGTGTATCCATATATGTGTGTGCAATAAATATTTTTTTCCGTACAATTATGTATATAAGTAAATGTATGACTGTATGCATTATGTGTATACATAAATCGGTTCACTGTGTACACTGACCGACCGACCGACCGACCGACCGACCGACCGACCGACCGACCGATATTCATGCCGCCAACGTTGCGTTTTTGTTAGCAGTGAATTTTAATCCCATTTGGTCCAACGGCAGGTTGTTGTTGTTGCTGTTTTTGTTGTTGTTGTTGTTGTTGTTTTAATGCCGAGCACAAACGATGGCAGGCAGTTTCTTTAACGGGATGCGGATGTTGTTGCTTTTATTGCGCAGTTTGGCGTCGGCTGCTGTTATCGTTGTTGTTCTTGTTATTGTTGTCTTCATTCATCAGAATGGAACCTTGAATAATTAAAAGCAGTTTCTGATTACCTACCACATCGTTATACGCTCACAATCACTATCTATACACACCGGCACACACAGACACACCCACACACACCCACACACACCCACACACACACTCGCACACACACTTGCACACACAGATAAGCACATAGATACATACAGGAGTGCACGTAGCGGAAGGAGGCTGCTCTGCTGTTGTGTGCGTGTCTCTAATTAAACGGCAAACAGGATTCGAGTCGAGTTGAAAGCGCAACGAAACAGGAAACGGAAGCCAGTCGCCATGCAAGTGGCAAACCTACACACAGATACAGACACAGACACAAGGACAGACGACACATAACTGACACACACACACACACACACACTGCGAGGCTAAGCAGCATTCCCATGGACATGGCGTCCAGTTTAACAGTCAGAAGTGTGACCCCCGCAATGTTTGTTGTTATCCTAGTTTTTGTTGCGGCAATTTTGCGCTCAGCTCATTTTGCCATCATTGAAAGCCCTTCTACACATTTTAATATTTTTTGCACCTGGCTTTTTGCATCACCTGCCAAAGCAATGTCATACTTCGTTTGTCCCTTGACCGGTGCTCATTGTGGTTTTTAGCTTTGGTTGGCAGGCCATAAATTACGTAACTCGATGTGCCGTGTGAAAAATACGTTTGTGTGTTTGCTTTGTAAATAACGTTTTTGCATATGTTAATTTCTATACAGAATTACCTGCAACTAGCTGCAACATAAGATTCAAATTATACTGATGCAACCGGAGGCACATTACAGCACATCATTCAGTTGGGCCGGTTTTTGTTGGCAAGCATTAATTAAAATAATAGGTAACAAACAGCTCGACGGCCGCCTAAAATTACTTAAAATTGGCCGATGCAAGCATAATGGTATCTGGCAAATACAGGAGAAAGATTAGCTTTTAATTGTAACAGGCAAATCGTTTGACTTCAAATGTCCGTCCACTCATTAGCATTAATCCTTTTCGTTTTCGGGTCTTATCCTTTTACCTTGCTGAGTCACCGTTGGGGCCTTATCGGCGACCACAAATAATAAAATGAAATGATTTAAGCGTCAAAAGCTGACTAAGATTGACACTTAATCTGCTGTGTTGGCTGCTGACATCAGTGAACATGAAGCACTCCTCTGCCTCGTCGAGTAGTTGGAATAGGTTTCTGTGCTAAGACAGTAATAGGCGAAATGTGATGGGCGGCGAGCTGACTGAGGCTATTCGGTTGAGATTCCTAGATCACAGTTTTTCAAAAATGAAAGCAAAATAGACGGCAAATAGACAAGTAAGTTTTTTTGGTTGCTTAATTGGGTGCGCTTGTTATACACTCAGAAAAAAATCACTCAAAATTGTAGCACATTTTCTAAAATTCAGAAACAGGTAAAGAAATTTCCTGCTCACCTTTTGTATTAGAGTTTAGCTGCCGTCTTCCTCAGAGGCAAAGAAGAAAGTCACTCAAACTAAGTAAAATATTCACACAATTTGAAGTCTGAAAATACTAATATTTAATAAAAGTTTAAGTAACAAAAAAATAACAATTCTTTAATGTAAACTCATAGAAAATAGTCTGGAAATTCAAGGTACTTTTTTCCAAATTGATTTGATTTTTAGAAATCTTCAAGCACAAACTTTTAGAAATATACTTTCTGAATAATACGTCGAAAGTATGGCGACTTACCAAAATTTGTATGAGTGTACGAACACTAAGTGGAATGAAAAATCCTTTAATTTTGTCAAATACTACTCGGTCTGTAGAAGCAGCTATATTTATCTTGATTATTGCCTATTATTCTGGTGGAGCCGGGCTCTTCACCTGATTAGCACTTTTGGCACGCTAAAAACCTGGGCTCATGGTAAGCATCCATGGCGTATACGGATTGTCGCGTTCATTAGGGAAAACAGCAGGTGATACGCACCTGGGGTGCCGCAGCTGTTGGCTGTTGGCTGTTGTCGCTGCTGTCGCTGCTGTCGCTGCTGTAGCTGCCGTCGCCAAATTATAATTTATAACTGCCAGCGGGCCTTTTCAGCCTTAGTCTAGTATTTCTTTGCCTTTAATTCTTTTGCGGGTGGCACACCCACTCTACTATTGCCACCGGAAGCGGAAGTCACTGAAATGCGCGCTGAAAATTTCAAAATAATGAGTGCCTCGTGCCAGGTGCTGTTACTTTTCCTCTTGCTCTTGCTCTTGCTCTTGCTGCTTCTGCTTGGGGTTCAGGTGTTGGTGTGTTATTCTGCTACTGCCACTGCTACTGCCACTGCTACTGCCACTGCTACTGCCACTGCTACTGGTTCTGGTTCTTTAAGCGCTAAGCCGCCTTGGCCGCTGAACGCTCCACTTTGTGATCCATTGTTGCTGCTCGCGCATTGCGATGCAACGTCGCGTGTGATTTTGATTAAGCGTTGCTTTTTTTGCGCAAGCCAGAAGTAAAGCAAAGAAAGCCCCGAAAAGAAACGAAATGAAAAGTGGCAAGGCAAGGCAAGGCGCACTTGGCTCACAGTCACTGCACCATGCACCGTGCAAATGTTTATGGAAAAAATGCAAATTACAAACTACACAAAAGATGTGCGCTTTATTTTCGTGTGCCACATTACATAAGTATATGCATAAAAAGTGTTAACTGAGAGGAGGAGTAGCATATGTTTGCCCCACATGAACATATTAATTTGTGTACACATCCATGAGCACAATTTTGTTTTTGTTGGCTGGCGCTTTAGTAGTAAATTATTTGGTCATCCTTCTGCATTTTAGCTGGACAGCATCCGACGACTACACGCTTGACTGACTAAGGACGCTAATCAACCCATGAAATACCGTTTTGTCATGCGCTGTTGGCGATTGGTTGGGTTATTGAGTCATTGCCCACAACTGCTTAGTGAGATGTGCCTGATAATGCATCCAAGCGGAAGCCAGTCGCCACTTTAATTGCAATGATGTCAGCATATATTTACATACATACGTATATATGTATCTAGTTGGAATGCTTCTACAGAAATTGATCACATATATCAGATGCAGCGAGATAAAGACTGCGACTGACTGATAATTTGCATCAGGTTTAGGTTAGATAGTTGATTGCAGTGTTGCGGAATTGAATATTTGGCAGCTTAATGAAAGGGTCGTCGGAGCGACGGCTGAATGGTGGCTCTGTCAATCAAGTTTAGTAAATATTTAAGTACTTCGGCCGTTTGGTTATTTCATTTATGGGCACGTGCCGCTAGACACCCGACCCGACCCAACCCGACAAAGTGAACAATCCAAAAAATGTGGCTAATACGCATGGCAGTCAACCGTCAAAGTTGCCAGCCTCCGCCAGCGACTCACAATCTTTCATGCACATATGAGTATAAGTATGTGTATATGTATGTACATATAGGGGAGCACACATAGCACATACATATATGCATGCAGAGCCCGCCCATGAAGGCGCACGTTGTAGAGAAACAGCCAATGTCATATTTGCGAAAGTGCAATAAATTTCGTATGAAGTTCGTAATCGATTTTGACTTATTGAAACATTATGATTGAAAGACATTTATGAGTGTACGAAAAGGTCTCCAGGGGGTCAATGCCAACAGAAACGCTGACAGCTCTGGTTGGGGGCTAAAAGAGGCGGTCCCACTGACTGACAGTCCTGGCAGTCCTGGCAGTCCAGCACAACATGTCGATTTGGGGGAAATCGCACAATCATCAGTTATTAGGGCTACCTCGGAAGTCGTAAGAAAGCCAGTAAACATAACATAAAAACGCAATGCAGACATTGGCAATGGTTTTGCGTGTTTCTTGGGCATGGCAATAAGAGACTAAGCTCACAGGATATAAGTTCGCTCCTACGTACACATCGAACGGAAATCGAAAGAGGGCAATGACAATGTATGTGGGGGATGTGCCACATGGCATGTGGGATGTGGCATGTGGCATGTGGGTTGTGGGTGCCGTTGCGTTTGCGTTTGTGTTTGCGGCAACATCAATGTCAATTGGCGTCGAGCTGTGAACCCGCCAAACTAAAAGCCAACAAATCTTTCAAAACAAAACATAACATAAAAATAAAAAATAAGAAGAAAAAAAACAAAAAAAAAAACAAAGAAACAAAAAGGGCACGGTCAAAGATGGGATGGCTGGGAATGGAGCTGGGCAATCGTTGGGGTATCAAATTGGGCTGTAAGCACGTAGATAATGTGCTCATACGATTCAATATGCGCTCAAAGACCGCACCTCCCACATACCAAATTCACTTAGTTGCCACCACCCCCAACCACACGCATAACTGCCTGCCATTCCATACTCTACCTTTTGTTGTTCGATTTCTTTACCCCCACAAAGCCCCACTTAACCCCAACCCCAACCCCAGCCCCAACCCAGCAGCCCTCCAGCCCCCAGCTCCAGTCGGTGTCCCGGGCCACCTCTATGCTCTATGTGTCTTTTCATTATATTCCTCGGCGTCCTGTCAAGTGTGTGGTTCGTGCTTGTGTTGTTTGGCTTGGATTGCTTTTGGTTTTGTTTGCTTGTGCCATGTTTTTCTTTTGCGTGCAGTTGTTTTATTTGCGGCTCGTAAAAAATGGACACCCAGCCAAATGTTTGCTCACATTCGCTTTATTTATTTGGCTCGAGTATTTGTTGGCATCCCACTGACATTTTTATTCGCTGTCAATGAATTTAACATGTTTGTTAAATGTCAAGTTTTCCAGACATGTGAACGCCTTGCACAAGATCTATTTTGTATTTTGCGGCGATAACACTTCTAGTTCGAAGTCAAAAAATACTTGCTATATGTAGGTTTTATAACAAATTCGGTTAGGTTTAAGGGTCAAATATTTGCATATCAATTGAAGAGGTTTAAATCCTTTCATGTCCCACAGCAATACAAATTTATCTCATCTTGGCGTGCCAACTGCTGACCAGTGCAGATTTACTAAACCAATTGCTCTGATTACACGATGTATGCCACATGCCTAAATAACAAATGAAAGCAAAGAAGCCATTTTTAATACAAAATAAAAATATTTAAAATATTTGATTATTGTTGTTGTTGTTGTTGTTGTTGGGGAGAAGAGCGACAATGTATTTAGCGCAAGACAAACAATTTTCGGGTGTATTCTGATGACATAGACAAAATGTGAAGGGACAGTTGGAATAAAAATTCTTGTAGATTTTTTTTTGTTGCAATAAACATCAATAAAAAACAAGAAGAACAACAACAGCGGCCAGGACACGCACTGCGTAAATCCTTTAACGCATAATTTACAAAGTGAATTTTAATTAAAAATCCCCATGCAAACCTTAGCTATTTTAATTGAAGCTTAATGACGTCACGGCACGGTCCTGGCCGACGCCTCGGTTTAGAGCAAATGGCACAAGAACGCGAACCAGAATAACAAGAATGAGAACGTGAACAGTAATTAAGCGTGCCAGTAAATTTGACTTGTCTTTAAGCTAACACGTCCGTGTCATGCAAAGGAGTTCGAGTTCATAAAACCAAATGTACTGAACCGGAGCGATAACAGGAAACACAAAAAAAAAACCAACAAAAAAAAAGAAAAAACAGAAAACACAACGACTAACAATGTTAATATGAGCCATTTGGCTCAAGAGAGAGGCGAATATTTAAAAACAAATTGAGTATCTTTCGATGATTCAGACAAATATTAATGTATTTAATTCGAATATTCGTTTTAATAGCCAAATAAATAGTTCGAACCACACTCGATTGTTGTACGAAATTCAAGTTAAGCAATTCTATTTTGTTTTCAAGTGCAGCAGTAGTGAAGAGAAGTGGCAATTAAGTCATAAGTCACAAGGTGAGCAGAAAAGAAAGCTAGAAATATACATTTTCGAGTAACAGCACGTTTTTAATTTCTTTCACTTTTAGCATCGTCCACTTGTGACCGGAGGAGTCTCCCGCTGCATTTGGGGCATCAACGAACGTGGTGGTGTATGCATAAAGTGAACTTAAGCTGGCCAGCTGGGCGTTAAGCCATGGGAGCAGAGAGAAGCACAGTTAATGTGTGCATGGCAAATAGTTTGCTTTTGCCCATTTTGTGGGGGCATGGTCACTGATGCTGATAGTGGTGTATATACGATATGCGATATGCGACAATAATGTGGACACATCGTAAGCTGATTAGGACCCCGAGACGACGTCAGCCGTGGAAAGTGAGCATTTAATGAGGCTGCCAAGTTAATGAGACTTAATGTTATGATTTCAATTTAGTGACTAGTATCAGTAACGCACATACAGCGTGTAATACAAGTTCACGCTTGATAAAGCAAAACACATTCACACAGATATAAACATATACATATATATATAAATATGTATGTTTGTAGCCACATACATACTATACTATACTGTGTCCAGGTAAATAGATAATATGCAAATAAATATTCCAATTAAATAAATTGCATGCGATTATCTAATGCGTATTGTTCATTTCCAGCAACTATTTACCTGGGCATCCCTTTGACCGGAAATAGCTCATGGCAGATGAAACAAATCACAGGCAACTATGATGTGGATGGACGCTCGGCAGTTATATGTATTTGTATATGAAGTGCGGATGCTTACTATGGCTAATGTCGCTGAAAAAAATTAATTATTCGACAAACAAATTGCGAGGAGCAATGGTCTGGTGTTGCTGCAACAAATAGTTTCCACAGCCAGAGCTGAGTTTGACAGGCGACGCTATTTTTGTGGGTGCCAACATTGGGGCCGGCCTCAATGAGAACTGGTAGGTGGCATCAACTCAGTGGCAGCTTCTCCTGCATCTGCTCTTACTGTTGTTGTTTGACCTAACAACGCTGCGCCTGTCGACTGTTTATGTGGCTGGCGGCTGCTTTGTTTAAACTTGTGTGCAAAACTTTAACAACAACACCAACAGAAATAACAACAATGCCAAAATGCCATCATTACCAAGCGACAAAAGTTGGTCCTTTCACTATTGCCAGTAGCCTCAGCAGTAGCAGCAATAGCAACAGCAACAGCAGCGTCAGCAGCAGCACCAGTACCAGCAGCAGCAGCAGCAGCAGCAGCAACGACAACAGCAGCAGCAACCACCGTAGCCACAGCAGCAGCAGCAGCAGCAGCAGCAGCAGCAGCAGCAGCAGCAGCAGCAGTAACAATAGCAGCCGCCGCCGCTAGCAATGTGAAGTACTCCTTGACTCTTCCGCATAAGCAAATGAAGTGAACGGTGTTGGTTGCGGGCTCACTCAGATTGTGCTGCTCAAAAATAAAATACATACATAAATATAAATAAGAATAAAAAAAGGCCCCCAGCACTGGCTCACAGTGGAAGAACGGCAAAAACTATGAGCACAATGCCAGCAAACAAAAGGCGCGTATTCGCAGCACACGGTCACAGTGTCACAGGAAAGTTTCTGCCCACAGAGCTACCCACCCAAAAGTACCGCTGACAATAGAAATGCGTTCGGAAAAGTGTGTTTTTTTTTATCTTTTTTTTTTTTTTGGTGCAATGCATGAGTTTTCCATTTGATTTCCGTTTGCCACACACATTTTCACACCATCAGCCGAAACGGTTAGCTCAGCGCGGACCGGGTCTCAGTGCTATGGAGCGTATGTTTGTACACAAAAGGATTAAGTTGGGTGCCCTCCCCTCCCCGCCCCGCCCCTTACTTACTTTCGATGAGTGTGTGTATTATGTGAAATGGCTTCATTTGCGTTTAGTAATGACATGGTGCCGTACCCAGTTTACGCCTCGGCCGAGTGCAATTCACTCAAAGGTATGCAGATCCACAAGTCCTTACAATACACATAAGTATAGCTCCAGATCCTGCACTGACCAAACGTAGGCGTTTGAATTTTTTTTATCTTGTATATAAGTTTAAAAATCACACTTGACATCATTAGTTGTTCCTCATTTGCGAAAGGAAAGAGCTTCAATTTGTTGTACCTTTCATTTTTTGTGGACAGACAATTTGAATAGACGAATGTGTAAAGCGTTTCTTTCGGTGTACTCTTAGTGCCGACATAAACTTGAATATATATTTTTTTTTATTTGTTTTATAAGTTTTTATTGTGGTTGTAGCTGCCCAAATTCAATTGGGTTAACTTTGTGCGGTTCGTGGCCTTTCATGCCTTTGACATTATGATGCAAATGCTATCGGTTAACCTTTGACCCACCCCGTCGTAACGTCTAAATATTGAAAGTTATTTGACCTTTTTGTGGTTCAATTCAATTAAAGCCAAATAGTAGTGGAGCTCCGTTCGATTAGTTAATACTTTCCACATAAATCTTCATTTGACGGCAGCAATTAAAAATTATCTTTAATTAGCACGTGCAAATGGTCGCACAGACGGGGAGCGGGATTGGGGTACAGCTGATGTGGCTCTGTGTTGGCTTCTTGAACTTTTGCACGTCTTATCGCCGCTATTTGGGAACAAATCGTGCTATGCGGCATGACTCTCGGCACACCTGCCGTTTGACTTTTGAAAGGCAACCCATTCACACGCGCACACACACACACACACACACACACACACACAGAGAGGCACAGACACACACATGCACATACATATAGATGGATACATAGAGCAAGTGGCATGCAGAAAGGAACAAAAATGTAATTCGGATTTAATTGCCTGTTAACACGCACTCGCGCACAGCGGGCACCGGCAACAGCTCGTAAAAAGCGCACAAAAAGTGGCAGTCAGGTGGCAAAAGGGCGGTATGGCGGACGGAGGTGGGGCAAGGACAGCGACAGCGACAGCGACAGCAATGAGTTAAAACAAGAGGAAACAGTTAAGCGCGGCACTCACAAAGTGAACAGCTCGTAATTTAAGCAGCAAATTGTAGTTAGTATACCCACAGGCCCGCCAGCCACTGGCTCAGTTCAGTGTTCAGCTTGTTTAGCATGATGAAGGGTTATCTGCCGCCAGGGTGCAAGGGAATGAACTCTTTTTTGAACTCTGTTCGAAACCGATAAGCAGACTGTGAAAAATACGTACTATTTTTCAGCAGACGCACTACGCCACAAAAATGTTACGAACAACTATTCGAATTTACCGAATTGCCAGAAAAAATAATGTCTGACTTTAATCAGACAGCTGACTACAGAAACAGCAGCAAACAGCAGCAGGCAAGGCTCAAGTCGAAGACTCGGCGAAAGAAGCGCCGATGTGGGCATATACCGCAGATATGTACCGTGATATGCGGCAACCGACATTCATTACGACATAAATTCGTTTAGTTGCTGGTCGACCACCTCCCCCAATACAGACACACACACACACACACACACACACACACACGCCGGCAGCCTGAAACTGAAATTCTGGTACCGATAAGACACACGGTTGATGGAAGCTCTCATTCTGACACCAACACTGACACCAGCAACGACTACGAAAGGCACCGAGTAGTTCTTCTGCTTCCATTTTTATACCCTGAACCCATTAAAAATGGGTAAGAAGGGTATACAAGTTTTGTGCCTGAGTATGTGACAGGCAAAAGGAAGCATCTCCGACCCCATAAACTATATATACTCTTGATCAGAGTCAACAGCCGAGTCGATATAGCCATATCCGTCTGTCCGTCTGTATAAACACGCAGATCTCAGAGACTATAAGAGCTAGGGACTTTAAATTTGGAATATAGGTTCTCGTATACCAGGCGCAGATCAAGTTAGCTTTATTTTATCGATTACTGCCACCGAATTTCGGTTATCGATACATATAAATTTCCGATAGCAATAAATGCTCAAATTTTAAAGGCAGAATCTTCTGACTAATACATAATATGCATATGCATGCTATTGATCAACTGCCCAAATTTCATCAAGATCGAATAAGAAAGTCCCGTGTTATAGTCGAAAATATATGATCATATTGATCTCATTTCCATCAGCAGCCGCAAGCTTTTTCTGTATGCATCCATATGCGAGCGCATGTGTGAGAAAGAGATGGCATGATAATCGACGCGAGCGTCAATATGTCTTTGTGTGTATTCTGCAGAGCCCCGTTAACCCGTTACCCCGTTACGATTGCCTGTACATATTTATGTATGTATTTAAGTATATGCACATGTTTGTTGCCAGTCAGCTAGGATCTGTTCGGGCTTGTGAACAAAAAAATGCGCTGCTCGTTTTTTTTTTACTCTTCAGTGCCTGAGCTTGCTATAAGAAATGAGAGCTCACATTTTGGTGCAAAACTTATTATAGGGATATATATTTAACAGCTGGATTAAGGGTATATCGTAGTCGAGCTCACTCGACTGCAGCACTCTTACTTGTTTACCATTCTTTTTTGTCGATGATGCCATTGCGATGCATTTGTGTACGCATAACGCAATAGTGTTGCATACGCCAAGGGGCTGTCCACACTCAAGGCTCGTATGCATGCATGTCTGTATATATGTGTGTATGTATGTATGTATGTATGTATGTAAGTATGTATGTGTGTATGTATGTATGTTTGTACATTTACATACAGACTTACTTGAAGCAAAGAGCACATCGTTTACTTGAGCGCCTAACTACATTGTCTGTTTGCATGTGAATAAATTAAAGCCACGTAAGTGCATACTCGCTTTACTGCGACCACTGTAAAATGGCAAAACAGCACAAGTACTCACACTATCATGCATATTCATAGCCGTTTAGATGTCGGCCGTAGACGCGTTTGTGCAATTTAATAACTTAATAAATGCATTACGTATACGTTCTGTTGGCGTATAGGCGGCAAGCCAGTGTCTATGTTTGTATCATCGTCCAAAATTGCACTAGCTAAATATTAGAATATTTTGCTTGAGCATCACCGGATGATCAACGGCTCTGAGACTAAGAAATATTTATAGCTAGTAGCGTGCCCCTCAAACGGTCGACAACATAAAACTGTTTGGTGTAATTTCCCACTCAAAAGTCGGTTAAGGTAGTGACTAACAAGTGCACCCACAAGCTTCAGTATATATACATATATGTCTATTAATGTACATAGAGGTACACGCATACTGCCACCTTTGGAACGTATTGCAGGCATCATGCGTAGTGGAATGTGTGTGTGTGTGTGCGTGTGTGTGTGTATAGCGTGTCCTTATTGAAGCAACAATATCAACAATAACAACAAGAAGACATGGGTATTTTGTAAACAAATGCAACAATTAATTTAATTCCCTGTTACAGCTAAATCCTATTAACTGCAACGGTGTGTGGCAGCCGCTTTCATGCATACTTAATTTGTCAGTTTGGTGCAAGTTTACACACTTTTGGGGCAACCGTTAGCTAACTGTTACGCCGAAACGCCACATTGTTAACGAGTGTTCCTTGCCTGACTTGCACACTGACTTGGTAACTGCCCCGGCGGATGCTGGGCTGCTTAAAAAATTTATGGCCTGTGCCATGTGTTGTTTTGAGGTGTTTTCATTTAAATTTTAAGACAAGCGACACTTACGGCTGAGTTATGTGTTTAAATTTTAACTACTTGATATCCATGTACGCACACGCATAGGTCACGCCACCCATGTTAGCTGATATAGTAGGAAAAGAGCAGACCCAAGCCCCCCACCCCCCAGCGGCAGTCCTAGTCCCTGGCTCTGACCTACTACACTCAGAAAACAAACCAACCTAAATTTTAGTAAATCGCTCTAAAAATGAAATAGAGTTTTTTAGTTTTTAGAAATTATTTCTAATTAATTATTACGAACAAAAATTCTTTTATATTTTTTTTGTATTTTTAGAAATATGTTCTTTGATTTAGAAAAACATTTGCGAACCAAGAATCCCGTGAAATAGTCTGTTCCATCAAGTTTAGTATATGAATTTTATAAATTATGTAAAGTGTTTGTGTAGTACTAATACAAGCTAATATAAGAATTCTTCAATGTACACATTTAGGAGAAAAAGTAGACATTTTTTTTTTTTGAGTGTACACCAACAACAGGCACTAGGCGTCGCAGTGAAAAGTTTGCATAGCTGATTCTGTGGAAGGGTGTGCTGGTAAGGTAATTAGAAAATTTTATGCGATTACTACTTGCTTGTTTAACATTTTAGGCAACATCCTCAAACTCATACACACACACACACACAGAGACACACATATGTACACTTGCTCCCTGTGTAGATAAAAAGGGAACGACATGCAACTGCGCCAATGATGCGACGCAAAGTACAAAAGCGGCTTTTAGAATATTAATGGAATACTAAATACACATAACGTGCAAAGTGTCATACTTCGTCATATGATTGTGCGAGGGGAGCTAAAAAAAACTTGTTTCAAGCGAAATAATTACAATGTCACAATCTCGAAAAATGCACAATTATTATGTAAGCACAAAAGCGTTGGTCTTCTTGCCAGATAAGTTTCTAGTTTTTAATTAATGATTGTGCATTTAAACAGCAATTGTTGTCGATACTTCTCTATGACGAGTCAGTGATCATAGTTTGGCTACTACATAATAAATTTGATACGGTAACAAATTCTATAGGTTCTACTTACCAAATACATAACTTTGATATAAAATATAAAAAGTATATTACATTTAAAGGGAATAAACAAATGAGCTCCCTTTGAGTTTTGGCTTCCAGAAACGCTATATTTTTTTAATCGAACAATTACTGAAAGTTGATAAGTTTACCAGCTATATTATCTATATGTTTACTTACGGCCTTCGTAGTATTAGTTTACCAGATCAGAAATATAAATGGTACACGCCGTTTTGAGATTTTATAGTAATCAATCAGAGAACAATTAATATTAAGGCCATTGCTGAAAAGTTCGAATTTTAACTCTTAGAGCCGGTTCTTGTATTTAGCATAAACACAACTTGCCAGTAAGCATGCCAGTAAGCATGCCAGTAAGCATGCCAGTAAGCATGCCAGTAAGCATGCCAGTATGCAACCCAGTAAGCATGCCAGTAAGCATGCCAGTAAGCATGCCAGTGAGCATGCCAGTACCTATGATGTTCAAAGAGCTTTTGCCAACAGACTTGCAAGCTTAAAGCAACTCAGAAATTCGCAGCGATAGAAAATCAGCTCAAAAAATAACTCAATTTGCGCTCAAAAACCTCTAAAACGAACGAACGAATGTCGTGAATGTTGTGTTTGCCTTCGGATCCTAGTCGGCAACTCCCACAAATTATTTTTCGCACGAGCATAGAGCGACGATTCCACCGATGCTTTCGCTTAGACGCACCCACAAAGCACTTCAAATGCCATTGAATTCAATTGAAGTGGTGCTAGAAGGCGTTAACCAACGAACCGCTCGGCTTGGGCTTGAGTCATAGTCTCGGTGCCTGCATAGCCTTTGAGTGCTTTGCTGTAAAAAGTGCGCAAAATCCTTGTCGTCGAATAAAAAAACTGCTCGTCCAGCCAATTGCAGGCGCCAGTAGCACACATTTTGGCTTGTTTTTTTCGTTAACTTGTTTTCTAATTTATATATATATATTTTATTTGTTGTTTGTTATAATGCATTTATTTATATATATATATATATAAATGTATATTGCTGATATGGTTTCCATATTCATATATTTATATATGTATATATGTATGTATATAAACTTATTGTGCAAAAAAAAAAAAAAATCATCTACTTTCTAACAAAGAATTTTATAAATAAATATCGAAAACTCCCATTTAAAAGCAGTTTTGTTTAAAATGTTTTATGTACTCTAGTAGCATATTTATATATGCTTATATATATATAACGGCAATAATTCAACACCCTATCCATATTCGTATTCCTACATAAATAGCTCTTACAGTTCATTGGATGATATTTCATTGTCTTCGTATTGTGATTAATATTAGGTTTTCATTATTTTTTGTTAGCATTTTTTATTCTTTTATATGCGTTTATTAATAATTTTTGGCTTAGTTATCGTGTACTTAAGTATGTAAGCCTTTTTTAAATGATTACATTCATATATGTACTTATTAAGCACTACTACATATGATTATTTATGTTCATATATATGTGTATATATATATATATATATGTATATCGCTCAAATTGTTGGACGACAACGATATATCGCAAATAATTTGTATCCTATCGATCTGATTGATGGATGTTGAAAAATCGAATAATATAAATAAATTAATTAAATCAGGACAATGATTTTGATAATTTCTAGGACCCCTTCAATATCTATACTTGGGATATATATTCGCTGTAAATACTTTCATACGATGGGAATAAGCTGAGTTGAGCCGTAATGACACATATAGAAAATGAAATCTTTAACTCTGGTCCTGTTTTGTCGAAAAGAGGCACATTCTTAATTATAATTGGGCTTATGATGGTTCCTGCACCGAAAATAATCTTAAAATGTGACTATACGATAGAGCTTACCCCTAATTACTAATTACTAATTACTAATTACTATATACTCTTAACTCTTACTAATTTATAGATTTTATATGTTGCCACTTTCAACGCATATCCACAACGTGCAAGTGCAAGAAGCTCTTGATTTTGTTCTCGAGTTGTCATCCAGTATTCATTTGTATATTTTAGCATGATTGCAATTCGATTAATAAAATATCGAAATCATTAGCTGCTTTCATAGAATCAAAAACGCATTGTTTTACTTTTGTTTAACTTATAGACATTGGTGCTACAATTAGCATAATTTAGATTCTCTCTATAATTGTATACGAATCTAATTTATATATATATTTGATACTTTCAACGGAAACATTTTTTGTATAGGTCATTTACTGAATATAATTTGCATATAAATATATTCGAAATTTAGTGTATATGAATTTGAACTTAAACAATTATAATAGGCCTCTGAGTCCACATTTTATACAAATCTATTTAATAATCGTGTCGTTGTATTTGTATGTAAAATATTTATCGCTTGCATTGTTATGTATATTGTCAAACAGGCAATTACATTACATGCAAGTGTTTATGTATGTAAGTGGTTATGTGTGTACATATTTATGTAAACTTTTAATATTTATTTGTATGTACAGTATATGTATATGTATGTGTGTATTTAAGAATGAGTAAATGTTGTTGTTACATTACACAAAACATGTTAACAGCAATTATGATGTATTTTGCTTGCACACCTACATATGTATGTACGCACTCATGTAAGTATATATATAATATTTGCATATCAGTATGTTCATGGTTATATAAGTGGTTTTCTCGATGCTAATTTATATGCTTGAAATTTATTTATTTTGAATGTATGAGTTTTATTTTTATTTATTTATTTTTATTATTTTTTTTTGCAGTATCAGTGGATTTAATTTTTGTTATCGAGCATTGCACTGATTTTGTCTACTCTCACAAATTTAGTATTTGCAGCTTAACCAATCATCTGCAAACAGTTGAATCGTCACCGGCGCATATTGAATGTGGCGCCGCCAGAAACAGCTTTCCATTGAAGCAAGCACACAACTGGAAGACTCGATGCATGTGATCTCGACTCTGGCCAGAGCCGAGAATTGGCGGCTGTGCCGTGCGCAAATTGGGCATTAGTATTTTCGATGACTCCAAACGTAGCTATTCAATCAAAATTTGGGGAAAAGCCATTTGCAATTTGTTGTCGGTTTAGACTGGCATTGAGACTAATCATTTGTCTCAACAGATATTTGCTAATTTTCATACTTACGCTGCCATCGAGTGCCCGCAACTTAACGTCCTCCAGAGCCAGCAATTCAATGCCGCCGGCTCGTGATTGCAAATTAATATCTTTGGAGGCCATTACTTCTAATTGACGTGTAGGCGACTCTAGCCTGCAATGAGCACAACAACGTCAACATAATAAAACATGTAAGAATCAAAAATATATCAAGGTATAATCGATTCATGAACTAAAATCAACTTGATAACCGCGAGGACGACGAGAACTCCTAAAGTTTTATAGGCCAGATATCCGTTTGTTCATACAGATGGACGGACATGGCTAGATCAGCTATTGATCCTGATCAAGAATATAAATACCTTAAAAAGGATTGTCAAACCAATAAATAAGAGCAACGTGCATCTAGCTATAATTCAGACTTCCTGAATAAGGCAAATAATACTATTTCAATGTAACAGACAATTTGATGTATGTTCTTGAAAAAACGAAGCGGTCATCAGCAAATTTACAAGCATTGCTGTGTTGTTAATGGTCCATACAAACAGTTACAGCCACGAGCCCATATGGTCTGGTCATTGAATAGCGAGAAAGCGAGTTATCTCCAAAATATCCCAATGTAGATTTCCAGCAGAAACACAAAAACTATGAATGCCCTGAAACGCTTTTCAATCCACTCTTGGACGCCACTGATGCCGTTTCAATTGCGATGGCGATCCACTCACATATGCTTATTGCGGCTCTTCAAATGAATACGTATGAGTACACTCACATTTCACACACACACACACACATATACATATGCATTCGTGCTGTACGAGAGCATGTGTAAATATTTTTGCACCCAAGCCAGCAAGCTACATACCAACACCAACACCTCGCGAGTGTCAGCCGTTTTTTGTTTGGACTCGTTGTTGTTTGGTGTCGTTGTTGTCGTTGTTGTTGTTGTTGTTGTCGCCGTAAGAGCGATGGTCGCGTTGACAAATTCAGTAGCGCAGTGTATTTTGTATTTACATACACATATTCATATAAACAAATGTGTGCGAGACACAAGGTTCCCACTAAATACATATATAGCTGTGTTAAATTGCAACACTGTGAATAATTTGGAGTGGCTTTCCAAAAATTTGGTGATTTTTGAATTCACCTAAGCTAGTCCGATTGAAGCGGCAATAAGCTATCTGAATTTGGATAAATTGTTCTATCAGATTTGTTTATTTTGTTGTAATTATTACTGATCTGGCTTGTGTCTTGGGAGGCCAATTATAATAATAACGAGAAGACCAGTCTCAGCTCGGAATAGGATTAGAGAGTGAGTAAACGACGTGATAAACAATATAACGTTGAGAAATTACTAAATACATTATATTATCATTATATTTGATCTCATAGCTATTATAGTAAAATCCGACACACACACACACACACACACATACATACATACATAGCGATAACCATGAAAATAAGCCTTCAACACTTACCTTAACTCTCGGCCCGGCTCAGCACGCACATGCGGCGTTTGTATGGACTCGCGGAAGATGGCGCCACCCTCGCCTTCGATGCGCAGCGTGTGCGCGCCGATAGTGACTTCATTTCGATTTACAGAAAATAAATTTCGTCCGTTGGTATCGTTGATGCGAAATCCCGCTGACAGACATTCAAACTTATCATGCCCCAAGAATAAATGATTTTCGAGCACACCGTTTGAGTCACGTGTATTGATGGAAAAATTACGTGAGGATTCTGATGGCGACGATAGAAACGGTAAAGAGAATGTTGCAAGACAAAATAAAATATTATATTATTTGTACATTTTGTTATTCGCTTTGATAGCAGTATTTTTGCTACGTATTTCAAAGTCGATTTTGAAATCAATTTAAATCTAAACTGAAAATATGAAAGAATTAAAACAATGGCATAATTCTTACAGATTAATTTATATACCTGCATATTCTCAAAAATATATATAGAAATATGGAACTTAGTTCCGTTACGTTAGCATTTATTTGGAATGGAAAGGTGATCTTAAACTTACTACAACCGATTTTAAATGCGATCAAAATAAAAACGTTTTCTTCCAGCGAACTAATCAAAGCTTCAAAAATTGCATTAGCAAAACCATTAGCAAAATCATAATACAAATTATAACCTTGTTAGTCAAGATGATCAACAAATTAGTTTTTTGCTCGATTGTTAAGCGATATATTTTGTTTATGTTTTTTTCAAAAATCCACAGGGTATAATTGAGCACGCATCCACCGCTCACTGTTTGACGTGAACTGAAAAAAAGTTCTCTCTGGTTATGGTCACCGCACCTAATACAATTCCTCTGAACGTAAGGCTGGCTGGCTGGCTGGCTGGCTGGCGCTTATTGCGTCAAGGGTGGCGTTTTAGCAACGGAGCAAAGCACAAGTTTGTTTTTCACAGATGACCGTGACATTCCCCCCTCATCTGTTTTCCTCAGTCGAGCTACGGATCTCACATAGATACATATGTAGATTATCTCTATCTGTAATTGTGCATCGCGTGTCTGTTCAGCGGCACGATGCGAAGCTGTAGCAGGACCGATCTCATTTGATTAGATACCATCACCACTTCTCCACTTCCAAGTATGCACATACATACCTACATATGTGTGCACATCTACATACATGTATGGATACGTATGAACGCCGAACGAATTCGACTTTGGCATGGTTTTCCATGTTTTTTTTTTCCTATCTGCGTATCTTCTGATTTATGACCCGAGTGACAAGGGCACACATTTGTCCTGGCCAGGCTCAACATTAGGGCAGTTGCCTTTAAGAAAATGTAATGGAGGACTACAAGTGGCGTCAAGCGATTCTCTACTTTTGATTTCTTAAATGATTTAAAAAATGAATAATACTTGAAAAATGCATCTAGAAACGACCTGCTGTCCGCCCGCCTTCATTCCCCAATATGCAAGCTAAGTGTGCACATTTCGTTGAGGTGTTTCCGTATATAAACATGTGGAAAAATGATATATTTAAGCAGAGCAATCGGTCGCACTCACCTATCGATATCGGCTGTCCGTGCCGCGAGCGTATTGTGGATGCGCGCAGCATGTCCATAATAACCGCCTGACCTGTGAGTTGGATGCCACCGGGAACTATTTTCAGTTGACCCATGCCCTCCTGCAAAGGTCATGGGTCAGGGTATATACAATGTGAAGCCTATGCAGTTTGCGTGCGCACTTACCGTTGAAAACTCCATCACTTTGAGTATCCACAGAGTCAGCACCAAGTTTGTAATAATCAGAAGCATTAGTAGCAAGAGCAATGTGTACAAACATTTTTTACGCCAACCGATCAGGCCAAGATATATCTCAATTCCATTGAAAGCACCAGCGTTCTCGTGCCCGTTGGGCGGCACAGTTAAGCATTTCTCGCTGGCCGTAACACCGCGACTACCTCGCTGCTCGACACCTGTCCTTGCCGTCTTGGTGGATGAGGCAACTCCTCCTCCATTACCACCATCGTCACCATTGTTGTTGCGGGCCAAGATGCCTGTTTGACTGGGTTTACTTTTGCGCATTTGCTTGGGCGTTGCTTTTGGCTGTTGTTGCCCCGTCAACATGGGCAACGGCGTTATAGTTGCTCTAGAAATGTCAACTTCCGCACTACCGGCTATCATCGTTATCAATTGGTATTCCCCTTATTCCTTATAGTTGCTGGTTCAGTTCTAATATATTTCCGGTTTTAATTATTTGAATGCTCCACTATGTTTGTGTGTGCGTTCTTTGCGGTCCATGTCAATAATGTTTCTGGCAGTGGAACAGAGTTTTGCTCTAATAGTATTTTGTTTACTTTTACTTTAAATTGTGGATGGCTTAATTGAGGAATCCAGTTACTTCCGGCCGTGCATTGCGTTCTTGGGTCTCAAAATCTGTAGTAACTATAGGGATTATCGCTGAAATTATATGGCCAAAGTATATTAATCGTACAAAATCATCTACGAAAAAGGTCTTAGTTAGTGAATTTATTATTATAGATTAGTTCAATTATTAACTCGATTTCGAAAGTGAAAATATCAGCTTAATGGTTTCTCATAAGGTGCCATATACAACAACTTAACTCTAGAGTTTATTTTCTTTTATCAATAACTTTCTCGAAATAGAATAGCGATAGAAATAAAAGCAAAATTTATAAGATAAATTGTTCCCATTGTTTGTAAAAATGTCATCAAGATCGCTTGACAAAGATGAAAGAAAATGGTATTTTCTTAGTTACCAAATGTATACAATGAATGCATTTTTCACCATTTTGGTTTGAATACTTTATTAGTCGAGCTGTCTCTACTAGAGCATTCTTACTTGTTTTGGACTAAAATATGACCATAAAAATGAGTTTAGTTGGGATACTGATAAGCTGACAGACAGACTATATCGGATAAAGAATATATATGCCTCCCAACTTGAAATCAATTCATAATCATTCAATGTTCACCTGTCAAGATAGATTATCCGTCAGAATTTAAATCTATGTGGCCTGTTGCTTCATCGAGTGGAAAATATCGTAATACACATATTTCTTGACCAAATGAAAACAACCTCAGGGAGGGTATAAAAAGTTTGATTGTGCTGTGCTTAATATGTCACTCTTATGTCGAAAATATATACACATGTACATGCATATCTGCCTGCTGTCTCACTGACAGACAGATGAGCTGCGATAAAATGTCAATGGCCGTGCCCCCTTCTATGTTGCACCTGTTTTGCTTGAATCTGCTGATGGTTTCACACGTGCAATTGTTAAATTATGCATAAGAGCATATGTAAATGTGCAGATATGCAAAAATAAACATGTGTATACACCCACACTCACAGTAAGAGTAAGTAGGAGAACGAGAGATGCGACAATATGATATACTTACTGGCACTATCCACCACCCTTGGGATGAACAATCGAGTAAGCCGGCAAGTGATAATTTATTAAATTTGTTTTTATTGTTGTCAAAATCAGTAACATTCTGATTCAACAGCATGGGGTAATTTATATTTCTTCTATGAAGTGGCCTATAAACTCAAAAATACTTGAATATTATCGTCTGAGTCGTCGTTTCAGTAAGTTTCTAAAAGCAAAGTTGAGTCAATTAAAAATAAACTAAAAGTGGAAAAAATCTAAATTTAGAAAGTATGTGAATGTGTTTTTTCATGTGGATTTTCATGGTCATCGTGAGAACAGCGTGAGCAGTGAAACACATTTTGCGTTTGCTCAATAAAAATGTAGAATAATATGTGATGATATTTTCGTTTTTGAAACTTATTTCTACATATTTATTTCGTATTTCGAGCAGTGTGAGCGATTCTGATTTATGCTTTACATAAATATATGCATTTCAATGTTTATGTATATTAATGAATATTTCGTATAAATCGTATAAATATATATATTTTTGATCAATTTCTAAAGTGGTCGGTCTGTTTCCATACAAACTATTATATTTCTAGCTTTATCTATATTTTTCTCGCATTCAGTATTATATTCCTTAATATCTTAACTGTTAGCCTGAGTTCACTTTACCCAATATTTTTTATATTCACATTATATTATTATTATATTATATTATTAGACTCCGCTCGTTAACGTGTGAGTGAAATTTGTGTGGATTTACGAAATGAATAATAAAAGAATTGATTTTAAACCCAGTAATAAGAAACAAATTTATTGCATTTATCATTATATTATTATAAATTTAAAAAAAAAATAAAAAAAACCAAACACTCGATATAAGTTCATACTTATATGGTTGGGTATATTTAGCCTAGTCAAATATTTTATAAAATAACACACAGAATTCCACTGCGCTTGCTATTCACCTTCGTACTTAGGACAACTAAGTTTGCGATTGATCGAGATGGGAAATGTGGTCTGTGTCTATGGAAATTAAGAGAATTGTTCAGTATATGTTTATTCGGTACTTAGCAATTAGGAAACTGCTTATAGAAAATTTGACTAAAGAAAAAAAGGCGCAATGAAGAAAAATTTTCGTAAACATGCCAATTTTAAATTAATGGTCAAGGCCAATTAGCATTAATTGGTTGCAGACTTTTCAGACATAAATACACTTTAAACTGCTTGCAAAAAGATAAGCTACGATAAAATATTTAATTGCAGTGTATCTTGCGGAAATGGCATAAGGAACACGGAACATGAAAAATCGACAGTCAAAAACAAATATTTTTGTCCGTGCAGGAATTGTGAATTGGAGAAGGCTGATTAAAATTAATCGAAATTATTACTAAATAATTTTGTTGTGCAGTGTAAGCTGATATGTAGGCAGATATGTATGCCTGATCATAATTACAAGCAGGGTGTGTATAGCCATGCAAACTTGTCTCTTAATTTAACTTTTTTTTTTTTTTAATTTCAATGTATCCTTGTATCTTTTTGATGTAGCTGCCAAAGGAACCAATTATAGAAAGACGCGTTCTTCTATGTATCAAATTTAGACGTTAGCATGTGTCCCGTTCTGCAAGGGATTATTTTATTTAAAATGGTTAAAGACCTCAAGAAGTTGGTAATCTTTTTCAAAAATAGTAATTTCTCTGATTACTAAATTAAATCCAATTAGATTTAGTATAAACGTAATGCTGATCATTTGCTGTAATTTAATAATTTAGCACTTAATTAATTTTAATGAAATACCGTGGAATATTTTGAGGACGAATTTTTGTTCATAAGATGAAATGGCTTTTCTATTTTCCACTTTCGAGTTTGCTACTTTTAACTTAAAAAATGTAGAGCCAAGCGTATGTAATAAGATTAGCATATGAATTTCAGCAATCGAAGACGCCGCTCGAAAAAAAAAACACATTTTAAAACTCATTGGGTGTGTGCAAGAGTTGGAGTTAGAAAGTGCAATTGCAAACTGTGCCCTGTGTGTGTGTGTGTGTGTGTGTGACAGTGTTTGGGGATATTGGGGGTGTAAGTAGATTGCGCAAAAACGTTTTCATTATGCCGCATACTACCCATAATCTTGAACAAGAGGTCGGGGCAAGCAGTCAAACTGGCAAAATGTCGGTCGGGACGTGCTCTGTTAGCGGTAAACTAGAAAACTAGAATCCGAATGCAAATACACAGCGAGTTGATTTAGTATCTGCAGACAGCCGGTTATTACACGCACTCGAATGGCGAGCAAAAGGTTTACTGGCCGGAAATAAGGACAGCAACTATTAGTTGCAGTGGCTGGAGCTGGAGCGACGACCAACGACTGTTCTCCAACTAGCACGTACGTCCAGTTTTAGTTAAGTTACAGATATATGTATGTAGTTGGCCCGGCTTAGTTAATGTTGCATGTTCTAGTCGTCGTTGTTGTGATACGTTTTATTGCCACATATGCTGCAAATATTTCAGCTGCACTAGTTCCCGATGGTCATAATCATAGCTAGCATAAATTTGGATACACGACCTGGATGCCACTTGTATTCCAGAGCATGGCAAATCAGTCAGATCAGCTTGTTATGTTGTTGAAATTATCAAATTATCAAGTGAAAATTAAGTAAGTATTTCCAAAATGCGTTTTTTATAAATTTCAATGACTTACTGATCACATGCATTGGACAATTTGTAATACATTTTTGGCAAATAAAATATTTTAAAGTGTATCCGAATTTATATGTAGAGACATATTGTGAGTCATTTGCAATTCATGAAAGTAAGTTTACGTACGGCAACCTATTTAAAATTGTTTAAAAGTCCTTGACAATGGGTAATTCGAAGTGAACTGGGCTTATTGCAAGCAATACCAGAGGCAAACCACCTTTGGAAGGGTCAAAAAGCAGTCGGCGACTTACAGGCATCCAGACACTTGGCCATTTATTCGTAAATAGAAAGTATTGCATTGTCCTACTATAAAGTTATCAACAACAGCAAACACACATATTCGCCGGGGCTCATAAGGGTCGAGCACGTATTTGTTGCGGTGTCTATGTTGTCCTTATGCACGGTGGTCCGTCCCTACTTGACTCCGACACCAACTCATATGTGGTTGTTGGTGAAAGTTGCTGTAGCTCTTAATTATATAGTGCTCTTTTCTGTGTCGGCAATATACTTGAACCCCAACAACTGTCTCCACTTTATTCAAATCACGCGTGGGGATAAGCCCATAATGTCGTCGACAGACATTTCGTCTCTGCCACAAAGCTGTCGATTTTCTTCATTTTGAGAATTATATCTTTTAAGTTGAACTGTTTTAATATTTTGCAGAATTAACAGATGTCATGCGGTTAAGGGAACTTTATATTAAATGATTATAATCTCAAATATAGTGTTTCTCTTCAGTTTTAATTATTCACAAGAAATGCATATAATTATATAATAATATGGTATGTGCAAAAGCTAATTACAATTAATTAATTATTGAACATAAGACACATATCCGATATTCCTTGTACTTTGTCTTACTCTGATTTACAGACCAAGATTATTTCGAATGCGACTCGCTGATATACGAAATAAAATAGAATAAGCGAAGCCGTCCTGGATGAATGCAAATTTGATTCGTTATTAAAGTAGTTTCGAATAAAATATGTCCCCAATAGTTAAAATATTCATCAAAGTAGAACACTTACCGTATTGCTATTTTCCACTTAGCTATTCTTTAGAAACTTTAGAGTATTTTAACAATTTTATTCGCATTTCATTTGGTTTATTGATGACTGTAATGTAATCGTATTATATAAAGTCCACTATTTCATTTAACTTGTCACTAAGGTATTTAACGAAACACATTTTCACCCAGTGCATGCACACATAAAGTAGCTACGAGGTAAACTGTGAATATTTTTAAATATTCAATTTGTGAACGACAATCGCATAAAAGTTTACACTTAAAATATGTCGTTCAGTCATTTACATCAATCGCAATAATGCGCAAAAATTTTAAATACCACAAAAAAAAAATAAAAAAAAATTAACCGATAGAGAACTATTTGCGAATCTTGACAAACAATTATTTGATTTCACTTCACGTGGACCGCGTTCGTGTTCTGGTGTCGTGAACGTTTGTAGAACAACTGACGGCAAATTTACTTTGGCGGAACATCAACACTTCCGTGGCCGCTGCGGCGGCAGCCAGTGGGAATTGACACAGGTTGGCGGTGCACTGCCAGCCGCTAAGACATCGTGTTCACAAAGCTTTCGCCGAACGCCAGCTAAAAGTTTCACTCAAACATCGGCTGCTCGTCCGCCCTGGTGGTAGGTCGGGTGTGTGTACTGAGCTGTGCCGTCGGCTGTGTTCGGCATTTGAAGCTCGCTGGTTTGTTTACCTTTTGCCGCATTCAACACGTGGTTCTTAGGTTACTCAAAACTTCTCCTTTGTTTACCTTAGCAACTCAGTGGCCAGTAGCCAGTAGCCAGTAGCCACTAGCCAGTAGAAGCCAAATAAAACACTTGCAGATGCTTAACCTATGTTGACTACCTGTTTGCCTATTGCTGCACAGAAATATCAAATATAATCGCTATGTTCTTACTTCAATACATACTTGTTCAGTTTCGACCTGCATACGATTTACAGGTGTATCTATATGTATATATTTATTACGTGAATGGGAAATTTAAAAGTCGAAAACGGAGCATAAACTTGTATATTGTTCAGTTCTCAGCGGATGCATCTTCCAGTTTATATGACTTGAATTATATATGTAGTTGCTTGCATAAGTGTAACTCAAATTAAGTTTTCGTAAAATGATTAAATTATTATTTAATGTAATCTTTATGTATGAATGTATTTTTAAAACAAGAGTCTCTGCCTTTGTGGTGTAAGAAATGACGAAGGTTGCTCTTTATGGGACCTTTTCATTAAGCACACAGTCGCACATAGCCTTAGCGGGTTTCGCAAATTAAAAGCGTTTTCATCTTTGGCCAGAGTTCATAATTTTTGTGCCTTTTATGAAAATATGAAAAGGACTATAGCATGCGTGGGTTGCACACACATTGGTCCTTTTAATTGTTCTCGCCAACAGCTGGTGAAGGGCGTTAACGCACCAGAGGACTGCAGGTGCGGCACAAGCGGGACAAGCGGGACAAGCGGCAAACCGTATTTGGGAAACAACTGATGCAGCGGAGATATTTTAACGTTAGATATATACAGAAAGCACCCGTTCCGCTACTTATATTTTCCTATTGTTAAGAGAGTCGCCCACTTTTTGGCTAGGAATACTTTGGATGTGGGGCGTGGTATATCTGCCCAGAGGCTTTGCAAAACCACATATCAACCAAGAATACCGCTCCGCATGTTATTCATTTCACAAAGAACACCCACACCCGCACCCCCTTATTCTTATGCATACACACATGTTAATTGTCCTCTCGGGCCTATGAGTCGGGCTTGCAGGCACAGTTGGCGTTCTCGACATTGTGGATTTAATGCATATATAATTTCTTAATTTAAAACTTGTTTTTATCGGATTTTGGTCTTGGGTTTGACACGGCGCGTTTACTGGAAAAATAATGAGCTGAACGTTATAAATACACCGCATTATTGCAGTCTATTTTTAATCCTTGCAACACTATGGACTGAAGAACTCTGCATATCTATGTGTATCTAAGCTGTATATCTAAGCAGTTAATTTTAGTTGCACATTATATTAAGGCTCCTGTACTTATTTATCATATATAACAATATAATTTAGAACACACATTTATGTTTAATAGTGCTTCCCCGAGTCTGTTGTAGAGTTGCCGTCATCATGTGAAACGTGAAAAACCAAAAGTGCACTGAAAATAAAATACGGAAAGCTTATTTGAATCCAACTACTGGTACTACTAGCCGATCTACTAAGATATTATTATATTTATGCAGATAAGAATATACATAAAGTGGAATTTTTAGCTGACAATCAAAATAATAGTTTAGCAATACAAATTATATAGTCCAAATTGGCTGATTAACCCTTGAAGCCAGTGCCCTATTCATATTTGAGCTTCGTGCTCCAACAATTAACACAATTATTGCGTGCAATCCTGGTGACTGATAATTGAGTGCTCTCCGTATGTATTATGAAAATGGTCATCAAACATGAAATGGTCAGCTGTCCACCTCCAGACTTAGACTTAGCTCATTCATTCTGAAATAACGCAGACGAAATTTATAAAAAAAAATAAAGGTAAACGAAAGCTTGGCGCAGCTAAACTCTGTGATGTCAACGCCAAACAACAAACGTCAATATACAGAAATGAACGTCATAAAGCAAGCGGAGACATTGAGAGATTGAGAGACAGTGGTTGTCTGTGAGTCAGTCAGTCCATCAATTGTTTCAACGTGAGTGCGAATATTTGTTGTTTTTTGATGATGGCATCATCAGTCCATCGGCAGTATAACAAAAAACAAAAAAAAAACAAAAAAAAGATAGGAGCAGGAGGAACTCACATGTACAGCGCTGGTCTTTCCTTCCTGTTTCTGGTGCAGCACTGGCAGCTAATACCGAAGTGCACCAAAAACCAACCAGACTAGCGATCGCCAAGTGACGCGATAGCACAGCCCATATTGATGTGTAGACGTGTTATGGTCTCGGTCTCTGTCTCTGTCTCTGTCGCTGTCTCTGTCTCTATCTCTGTTTCTGGTTCAAGCTCAGTGCCAGTCCAAAGCACGGGCACGGGCACGGGCACGGCACGGGCGAACAGAAATCCCATGAATAATTCCACTTCAATTGCACTTTGTATATTTCATTTTTGTGTTGCATACATCACAACGGAAGCGTCAATGACAGACGACAGCAATTGGCTTTGATACCGTTTTCTATTTTCCTTCGTTTTTTTTTTCTTTTTTTTTTTTGTCACAACAGCACTAGGGGCGAAAGTCTGTCTGCTGTCCGTTTATTCGACGATTGCACCAATATGCGTAATTCACTCATTAATCAACAATAATTCCCAATTTACGCAATTGTAATACTTATTTATTTATTTTGATGCTCTGCGGACTTAAATAAACTTGTGTGTCAAAGTTCTATCATTTATTCAGTTAAAATACAGCACAATCCATTCACTGCATTTGACCATTTGTAAATTGAATGATGGATATGTGAGTTTATAGCATTAAGTCGTTTGGTTTTTGGCTGCATTGAACAACAAACAAAAAAAAAATAGTAACACTAAAACTTCGATATACACACATATGCACACACTCATACATATGCATTCATCCTTGTCATACGTGCATACATATACATATACGTATACATATACATATTATATACACACACAGTCTATGAAAAAAGGCTGTTAGTGTAAATGTGCACAAAAAATGGACTTGGAACTGAGTGCAATGGAAATGTGTATTATTCAAATAAGAGTCCAACAAAAAGGCCATCCGTTCCTGATATGGTATTCATACATATATATACACTATATAGTTAAGTCAACCGTAATGGCGCGCGATTGGCGAGCTGCCAGGTGTACAGGAAGTTTTCTCTGGCTCCAAAGATATATTCGGAGAGCTGCCTGCAAATGGCAGAAGTATCAATTTCCATTCATATTTTGGACAGTCGAACATAAGTGCTTACATCCATACACATAAACATTTACATATATACATATACATATACATATACAAATATGTAAATTGCACTGATTTTTATACACATAAATCCTTCAGCAGAAATCCCGCTTTCCTGCCTCTCACATGTAACCATGTAACGTGCATCGGCAAACAGTCTTGACTTCAGTTGTCTAAGCGATTTTTGATTACACTTCCGACGGAAATTATCATATATCCTTCAGCTCGAATAATTTTTAAAAGTCGCGACATAGACTTCTCGTACAATAAGCAATCTGTATAGAGGCACACCTGTCGTTATCTCCTTTCGCATAACTCGTGCTCCTCTAACAAGTAAGAATGCCACAATCGAGGAAGCTCGACTACGAGATACCCTGAACCCTGTTCGACTCTCGAGTTCAAACTATCGACTATAGAAATATGAAATTTTGGATTTTAGCACACCATTCAAATTGATTACAAATATAAATTTATAAACTTACCTAAATCTTGATGAAATTTTTTTTAAAAAATAAAATGCGTGCTCCGCAGAGAAGTGATATGCATTATTGGCATTAAAATAAATATGTTGGTTACCTTAAATGCAATCACAGAAGCTAATCCACCCGCTTTAGACTTTGTGAACATCATCGAAAACAAAGCATTTAGCCAGACAGACAGCCGGACAGACAGACAGACAGACAGAACACCCTCACTTCGAGACCAGTCTGACCAAGCGACGACGATGGCGAAACCCGACACTAATTAAAGGCATTTGTTGTAGCATTTTCATTCAATTAATTATTTCGGATATCAGCGCTGTCAATCTTTTTATCAACAAATCTGCCAAGCCAGAGCCACAATAAGCGGGTAATCGCGGTGCCGGCGCAGTGTCGGCAGAAAACTTATTTGTTTTGGCAGCTTGAGGCCAGCAGCTGCGCTGAGTATCGGGTGAGCGGGTAACATCGGCTATGGCGCACAACGGGTGGTTAGCGACTCCTGCCAGCCTGCCAGCCTGCCAGCCTGCCAGGGCCAGGCAATGTCTTGTGTACGCTTTGTTATGACTTTGTCTCTCTTCTGCCACTACTGCCACTTCTGCCCATCGTGCTACTTAGCGCTCTGGCTGATATTTTTGGAATCGCGCTAGTCCCTTTGTTAAATGTCTATCATCCGTCAGTTATATATTTCTGTACTGTTATTATACAAGTTCCCAAGTGGCTGATGTGTAAATAACATATTTGCAAAACGCGTGTTCTGCTTTGGATCATTTTAATATTTTTTTGCATTAAACTCACCTATATTTGATGATTTTTTGGCCGGTCTCGCAGTTAGTTATCGACTGGGCAAAACAAATTCCCACACTGCTAAAATCCTATTCTGACACAATAACATCTGTGTGTATTGTCCGATTACCATTTCTATACTAAATTATAGACTCTCTAGCGGAAAAGTAAAAGGAAATGTATTGGAAAAGGTGCTTTATAAAGTTAACATAATTGAAGTATCGTCTAATATAATAGTTGCGAGTGATCAACTTAAATTGAAGGTATTCAGTAAAGTTTTGCGGTTGACAACGACAGGCTGTTAACCCAGTCAAGGCAAGGCCCTTAACATTGCAAATTGAAACCCAATAAGGAACTCGGCTCCATATAGACGCTTATTCCTTTATGATATGTATGTGGAGACATCCTTTCATAGGCATATTTTCAGTGTGTCTGCTTGCGCCGTGTGAAAGGTGCTACTGACCTTTTTATGTAAATATAAAAAAAAAAAAAAAAATGGCTAAGCACATAAATGGTCTTTCAGCCCAGTCAATGTTGCTTATCTTTGAGCGGCTGCTTCTCTGCGACTATGGCAACGACAACACCGATTTTCAGCCCGAAACGTGTATACAAACGCTTAGGTTAGCTGGTTAGCTGGTTAGCTGGTTAGCTGAAATTGAGCTTGATGTCGGCTTTTAAAGAGACATTATTTAAAAGTATAAATATGTTTTCCATTGGAGCCAAGCTTGTGGGAATTGTGGGGTAGACCGCCAGTTCGTCGACGGACCAACGCCAACAGTGATGCCATTGCAATCTAGATTTGAGATCGGAATCGCAAAACCGGAAATAAAACAGGAAAATTAAAAACGTACAAAAGGTGCAAAACAGAGAGCAATGGCATGCAGGCAGTTTGCGCAAACAGATAGGCGACCAGTAGGCAGGCAAACGCGCTCTAAGAGCAACATTGAGCGCCGACTGGCAGGTGAGGAAGCTTGGGAAAGTACAAAAGCAAAAAATATGCAACTCCGAGGGCAATATGTAAAATGAATACTGCAAAAAGTAGCGGTGGGTTCGAAAGCGTTAAATCGCCCACCTTCTTCGCAACTGCCGCAAGGGCATCGACTGTTGGGCCAGGCCAGTCCGGCCGAGTCTGATTAAAGTTGCCACACGTGCACACGTCGGGAATATTGCCGCATAGCTTTTAGAAAAGATTAAAACTAACAACAAACAAAGCACTTTACACTTAAATAACAAATCGTTCTAACACTTTAAAAATTACCCCAAAAAACTAAAACAATTGAAATAATTTCTAAGTAAACGCAAAAAATGTCTTTAGATAAACATTTTTTTGTTTCTCTTTTTTTTAGAAATATTTTTTATTATTAAAAAAAAATATACCTAAACAAATGGAGAAATGCAATGGCTTATTTTGAAAACAAAAAACTCCTCTTTGAAGTGCTGCAAAAGGAATGAAATTTGCTGCAAATATGTTATATATTTTGGAGTCAACTCGCGATCAATCATACGATTTTTCGAATTAAAGTATTATATAATATAATAAAGTAATAATATAAGTAACAAAAGAGCTAATCTATGAGTTCTGAAAACAAATAAAATATACCCTGCAACTTAGACACATTTTTCAGACATTATTAGACATTCACTTATTTCGAATGTTTCCTGCAAATGATATTCTGTTTATTAGTCTGATTATCAAGAAAATTAATATTCAACTGTTGATTTTATTTGTAATTTTCATCTGATTCATTCTGTGACAGAAAACCATTAATATGGATTTAATAATTAGAAAGCATAGCACGAAATTTAAATGTAGAAAAAAATGGTTTAAAAAATATGTGAAAAAGTATTTAATAGGCTCAGGGAAACAAATCCGACCCCACAGACTATATATATATATTCCTAATCAGCATCAATGACCGAGCCAATTTAACCATTATTAATAGATGCAGAATGTAAAAACAAAAGTGCCACAATCGTCACGCATCGACAGCTGCTTAACAGCAGGGACGGGCTGAAAAAAATATCACAAATGTTCTGGAAGAGATGGAAAAACAATTACTTAAAGCAATTCTTCCAAACCATTTGTATCAAATCCTCAAATGCACTTGCCCCCGCCAAACTGCCTGAAAGAAAATTCCATCAAAATACAAACGACTGTCGGACTTTGTGATTGTCTGGTTTACTCAATGTAGGGCAGCTAAAAGTTATTGAAAGCGCCACAAAGCCAATACCAAAAGTAAAATAAAAGTCAATGACGTATGTGTGGAATAAAAGTCTAAAATTAAAAAAAAAAAACAAAAAAAATGTAGAGACAATCGGATACATACAAATATAGAAGGAACTTATGTACAGAAAACAATACTAGAATATTTATAAAGTAAATGTGGCAAGTGGCAGACACAGTAATAACAACTGAATCACCATTCTTCAAGTCGCCGTCATTCAGCCGTCGACGAATTTGCTAAGCACAGAACTGCAACCGACGATGCCGCAAGGATGACAGGCCCTTTTTTTAATTTTCAATGTCTAGGAGATTTTTCCATTTTTTAGTCAGCCACAGTATCGTTTGGCAGCCTGTCGCGTATTCTGCACTTCTCTGCGTTTTTATTACGAACACCAATTGAGTTCTCGTAAATAGCTTTGATTTTGGCAGTCGCTATTCCAGCATGTGTACATGTACTGCCTGAAAGTTTGAATGTTTGTACGTAAATTATAAAATCGATTCAAGTTTCCACTCAATTACCTGTTGTTCGAAATACAAAAGTAAGGTATCAGCAGCACTGTCGATTGGCATTTGTTTGGTATACGCTGAAGCTGCAGTGAATGTTCGAGGAATATGAGGGAAGCAAGTTGTGAGAATATTTGTATAAACGGCGATAACCCCAATTAGCAAAATAACACTTACTTTGTAACTGCTACAGCATTTATATATATTTTTTTAATATCGATGTCAACTTGACTCAGTGATTAGTTTTGTAGCAATTGTAATTGGCGTTTGTGTCTCGTCTGATTGCTTTTTGCTTGTTTGTCTGCAATATTATAATGTAATACGAGGCTGTGGATGTTAGACAACCGTTTCGCTATTATACTATTAATCACTTGTATACGTAATAAGCATCTTTTGAATCTTCGTGAAAGTTTATAACTGCTGCTTTCAAGCTATCGATAGTATTTGGATGCTGCTGATTTAAATGCGGAGCATTCCTTTTGATTATGTTGTCGAAGAAGAAATGGATTTTCAGGAATGAATATATTTAAGAACCACTCCACTCGTCAAATGGTAGTCGTTAAAATCTTTTTCATTGATTATTTAACGATTTCTTAAGTGGTTTCTTAAGTACAGAAAAAACTTGCCGCTAATATGCGATTAAGTCAAAGTACCCGCAAGAAAGACTGAGGATATTATGTATGTGTTCATTTTGCTTGTGGGCGTGTGTGTGTGTGTCTTTATGTGACTGGGTTTCCTGCGTGCAGTTAACACAACTAGGCCAAGTAAAAGGGAGATTTGCGGACCCACAGAGTCAAGTCAAAGTGAATTGATGAAGCGTTTTTCGAAAACTTTTCTGAGCGCTATAGATGGGTAGGCTAGTACACCCATAAGCCGTTGGGCTGGCGCAATTTGCAAGCTAAATCGCACAGGGCAAATAATAAAAAAAAGTTAAGACAGCTACCACGGCCCATTCAAAGTTGCAACACAAAAAGAGCTGTGAAAAAAGAGCAAGGAAAAGGTCAAAAGAAAAGAACTTAGATGGGATAAACTGGCGTTCTTAAGTAACTCGAATGGCATTCGCTTAAAGTTTGGTGGTTCGCTTTGCCTGCAAACGGAAGTAAGTTCAAGATGAAGTTACAAAAGTCGAAAGCGAGTAACGCTCGAATCGAGCATTTGTTTGTGTCTAGAACGGTTGTCGTTGAGCGATTATGTTTTCAGCAGCTGTTGCCAGACTGTCGGCCAAACACCAGCTTGGCTGGCTTAGTTAAATTTTTGGTCTACAATGTCACCATTTGATTTGATGGTTCTTCTTCGAATATTCGCTTTCAAATGCTTCTCAAATATTTGCCTATGCATATTGAAATCAACCCATTTACATTATTTATTTATATATTTCATTTATTGGTTGCATAATAATATAATATAATATACTTTCCAGAATCAAAGAATCCTTGTTTTGCATGTGACTCACCTTTGTACAACTTTAATTTCCATTTGCAAACAAGTTTAATGAGTGGGGGGCATACATACATATATCTTTCTCGAGGCAGTCACATTACTTGCTTTCAAGAAGAAAATTCATATACTAAATGAGTTACCATTCCGCTGTTCTGCAGCTTTGAGCAAAGAATGCTAATAGCGCACATTTGACAGAGACAGCAACAATATCATGGGCTCTCGACTAGGACATTAAAAGCAGCATTGAAATAGAACATCCGGCTGTAACGCAAAAAAGGCCAAAGAAAATCCCAGCGTAATGCAATTTTCATTTTTCTGGTCACGTACGAAAAGTAAATCAATTAAGTTGTCATAAATTGTACAACTGCAGCTGACGACACTTAGCCGCTGTCTCACTCGCACACGCATTCGCCAACATCTCCCGCCATCCTCGCCCACATCCTCGCCCCATCCCAGGTCGCCACGCCACGCTGGTGGCGCTTTCCATCTCAGCGATGCTTTTACATCCCCGCGAATCTCTTGTCGCTTATTTAATTTTTTCTGTTTGCACAGCAAATTGAGCGTTATTTGTTTTTACTTTTATTTCTAAGCATCTGACTGCTCATTCAAAGACTCACTAATAAACCGAAAAACACGTTGCATATTATTCAATATACGGTTTATGTCCGGCTTTGTTTCGGCTCAAAAATTGTTCTCATAGTTCTAGCCATCATCTCGCGCATTTGGGACAGACATATTGGCCTTTCTTAACACTCGGAAAGTTTGACTAACAAGTATGAAAACAATGTGTTGTCTGTGTTTGTGTAACTGTTGAACGAGGCCAATTATTAAATTGAAAAAAATTGCAGACCCGGAACAGGGTATCTGCTACAAGGACACTCCTGATAAGAACACTTCAACTTGATTTCCTATAGAGCTCATTGTTTAGGCAACCGTTTGAAAAAAAACTTGTAAAAAAATGTTGACTGTAGCATTTGTAAAGTGCCACTGACAACGCCAAAGCGTAAACATTGTTTTCTAAGTGCCCAAGCTTTTGACGTACATAAATAAAATAGTTAAAGAATGTACTCATCTACTCATCTACTAATATATAAGATATATAAATATCCCTACCTTGTAAGCAATAAACGACTAAAAGTAAAGAGTTATATTTTAGTTATATTTTTAATATTTATCTGATTGCTAAACATATTTACTGGCACAGACTTATTCACAAATTATATGTGGTAATCATTTTATTTATTATACTTTGATACCGAAGGTATCATAGCATATTGGTTTTGTCTGTCTGTCCGTCTGACCGGACATCGACAAAGTCTCACACAATTTGAAGGCTTAAATCTCAAAAATTGGTTTATAGGATGTTGGTCATGTCCTTCAAAGATCGGCATATGCCACGCCCACCCCGGCGTCCACCTATCACCCCAGCCTAATCATTTAAAAAGGCTATATCTTTCGCAGTTTTGAGTTGAAGTTAGAGCTAGAGTTGGTAGGTATATTGAAAATCGATTAAACATTTTTTGAGCACGGATCGGTGTTTCTTGGCTACATTCACAGGGTGTTCAGATGGTATTACCAATTGGTATGAGAGTATTTTGCAGTCGAATATGCCCGATAGCAACGTTCTCAGTCTCTCTGTTGTTTTTGTTTCTATTATTAGTAAGGCTGTAGAAGGGGAAAGAGCACCCACTGCCTATCTAGGCTGCAGACAACCGGCACTTTAGTTAAGCTCAAAATGATTGCGTATAATTTGAACGCATTTAACGTGGGTCACTGAGGGCTGCTATATGAAACATCTGGTGGACGAAGGGAAAGATTTAAGAAGAGAAAAGCGCTCTTGCTCCCTTTGTGGTAGCTGCCAATTTGCTGTCTCAACGGGCTTTCGAGCTCATTTCAACAAGGATTATTTACTTCGCGAAAGATTCAATAACAATTTTGAAATGAGAGTAATTTCGTAAAGCTTGAGCTGTAGATAAGCTAAAATAATGTCGCATAAGGCGAAAAGTTTCGCTCCTCGGTGGTCCTTGGCGGCAACAATTTGCCAAAGCAGCTAAGTAAAGAACGAAAGACAAAAAGAATAGTAGAGGAAATTACGCGATTTTGGTGTTTGAAGTGTAATTTCTGGTCACTTACCAAGTGCATAAAATGTATTACTATTTATGCTTTAATGTCCATTAAAAATTCCAACCAAGGAAATAAAGAAATTCCTGCTTCTGCTGCTTTTGTATTTTACTTAAATTACAAATGTTATTCTGCTATACCGAATAATTCTGTTCGGCGAGTCAATAACCTCGATATGCCATCCAATTTGATCTTAACCCTTACACAGTGAACTCAAAACCTATCATGATTGGTGCCATAGATGTGCACATATCTCAAATTAACTTAGCTCGATTACCGGCCTATAAGCCAAATTCAAGTAATTCCGTTCTGGCAACAAGCTTGTTCAACAAATGACAGCTATCCAAAGTAAGTAAGTACATTGAATCATATCATCAGCCGGGCATTTCCCATCCAATGCAGTGGTTATTAAATCAATTACCAATCCATGACAACGTCAGATGCTCAGATTTTTGCTGAATTTGACCGGTATTTGATTTTCTGAATAGAGGAAATTAAATTTCACGATCGTCGCACATCTCGATTTACTGGGTCCTTCATAGGCCTGTTAATACGAGCCGAGTAATCCAACTTATCTGCATGCATACAAACATATGTCTGACATCACCGTTAGATGTCGCTTTTGGCCAAACATAATGCCATTTATGGAAATAAACTCCAGCATCATGTCAATTCGGTTGTTTTCCTCTGTTTTTTTTTTTCTTTTTTTGACAATCACGTCTTTCATTGTTCGACGTCAGCGCCATCGACGAAGTGCATTTAAAATGCGCCGTACATGAGGAAATCTAATAATTCTTTACCAACTGTCACTCCATTAGCGTTAAATCCGACGAAATGAGCAGGCGCCATAGCATTTGGGTACGTGCATTTTTGGCAACTAAAAGCACCAGTTATTTCCTGCAAAAAGTCAGGCGATGTTGAGGTAGCCGCATTAAATTTTGAGCTGAATCTGAGGTTTGGTTGGAGCATTATGTGCAAGCTTCTGCTGCTGCTGCTTTGGCTTCTGCCTGGGTGCCATTTATGCCAAATGTCCGTCCGCTTGTCTGTGTGTCTGAGTGTGTGTGTTTTTAGTGTGTCTTTTTGAGTGTGTGTTTGAAATATGTTGGCCATGTATGGGCATACCGTAATGCATCGATCTTTCAATGTATTCACTTGAATGTGCCTATTTATGTGTATGTATGTATGTGTCAGTGTGAGGATTGGCGATTTATTTTACACAAGTTTTAATTTCCGGCAAATTTCCTAGTACAATTTCCTTTTTCAGAGCCACCGTTGCGCTGCACAGGGTCTCGCAGTGGACGCATTTCAAGCATTCATTTGCAAACCAATCATTTCGCCCTTTTAAAAGTATTTATCTTCATATTGGTACGAATGGTAGACATGTGTACGTAATGTGTGCTCTTGATTACAATAGAACTACTTTGTATTGATTATATTATCGCATGAGACTATTATGCTCTGTGATTTTTTGACTAAAAGAACCAGATAGCTTTACAAGGAAATTTTAAGTCTTATCGACAAATATATTTCATATTGCCCTGACGATGTGTGGCTGGTGACCAAACCGCATCCCAAGCCATTCAACTAAGCCAACTTATTTTTTATACTTTGATATCAAAGATATCAATTTTCTTCTTTTTTTTCTTAGGCTTTTTTATGGCTGGTCAGTAAGTAATCTTACACAAACTTATTTGCACATATACGAGAAGAAACTAATTCTAAACTGACCCTGAAACGAACCCAAATATTTTTGGTTTTATCACAGGAACAAACCAAAAAAAAAGACCCAGCTCGGAAATGCACAAAAGCCGTGCGCATATATGAAAAATATTTATACTCAATGGGGCCAGAGTGGTCAGTACTTGCCTGCTACATACCTATGCATATTTAATAATACTCTTTTTTCACGAGTACAAAAATTATAGGCCTGCTGCGACTAACGTTGAATATTTCTCCCATCAGAGTTTTCGGAACCATTTATTTCATCTATGTATTTTATATGTTTATATGTCTGCAATATATAATCTGAAAAAAAAAAGATTTTGTTGTATACATAAGTAAAATTCGCTCTATTCAATCAAAATGAGAATATGAAAGGGTTGAATAAAATGCAAAAATACAGTTTTGAAAGTTATGGAAATACATACAATAAATACAAGCCGATCTTCCTCTTTACTTTCATTTGACATTAAAATATTACGAATTATACTGACAGAACTGGAAACCTTATGAGGAATATTCATGTATTGGTTTATTTTCGTAAGCAGTAATTTATTATGGCCAACTTTATATTATCCACCTTTGGGTGCAGGGCATAAAGACAATTTCCAATTCCAATTAATGGCAGTCATCTAACTGTTATTCCAAATTTGCCTAATGCACAACGAGATGGTTGATGGCTGTGGCCTTTCCCTTTATCCCTTTGTCGCACAAGTGAATCTTCAATTTGGTAAGAATTTGCATCTAATAGTTTTTCATAAAAAACACTGCAATTCAACATACGCATTCTGACTTTGACACTAAATATGTATGTGGATATGTATGTTTCACTGCTTATATGTATACATATAAGTCCGACTGGAATTGATATCGATTTAAAACTGAGTAAAGACGAATCGTTGTTGCAAATTTTTGACCAGTGCACTCCGATTTGATCAGCACAAGTCGGAGGCAGCTGAAATTGATTTGTCCGCAGGTTTTTGGTTTGCAAGGAAATTTTAGCTTCGGAGTGCCTAAGAAAGCTGTCCTATTTAGATCTTTACTCATTTCTGCTGAAAAGAACTTCGAAGAAACCCAAAAAAAAAGTGATAACGAAATTTTTTTGAAACTTGTGTTTCCGCTTTGTGCAATTAAACTTAGTTGAAACTTAAGTTGAATTTTATATTGCGCCCAACTCACTACGCGGTGCCACTTTGCTTACAACTTGTTATTTCGTAAATTGTTCATGCCCTCTAAACGGGGCAGTGGGTGGGGCTTTGCCATTCTATATATGTAAGTGTGTATAACATTATCAGTGTCTGCCACGCAGCTTTCGTAGCCATAGCCAGCTTGGCCAACTGCAACTAAACATTGCAGCACATAACCGAATGCTGATAACTTTGGCCATAACTCATCGTATGTGGGCTCCAAAGACCTTTCAACTGCTGCTCAGAGTTCCCAAAAATGGTTTTGTACTTGCTATTACAACTCTTTGGCTGCCTCCATTTTTATGCCTGGTCTTTATAAGTTTATATTTCTGTCTTTCTCTTGTCTAAATATGATACATGCCCCCGCCACGCGATGAAGTTGCAAGTACTGCAAAAGAAGCCTAAAGTAACTCCTATTCGCCCCCATAACTAATGCTCTACTGTTCAAGTTGACTACCGCCGCTCAGCTTGTTTCGATTTTTCTGCTACAGTTAATACGGAGAAACAGATTGTTTGGTGCAAACACAACGGCAAAGGCAAAACTGCCGACCCCTGCACATTTTCTTCTTTAGCTGTTTCAACTTCCTGCCTCCGAAAGCATGCTTCAGAGTCTGACCTGGCAGCAGCAGCAGCAACAACAGCAGCAACAACAGCAGCAGCAACAGCAGCAGCAGCAGCAGCATTCGCTGATGGTGTAAATTTCTTGAAAGTTGCAAACTTGTGCATTGTTGTTGCAACTGGATTTATTGTTGCATTGAAAGTTCAATGTTCCGTTTTACTGTCCCTTTTTAGCCTTGCGGCAGCCAGCTGCCGTTGTTAACCTCCAAAGCTTCGACTCGAAAATCGACTTGTCTATGTCTCCTTTTTGGTGTTAATGCTGGCATAAATAATATTTCAGTTAAATTAGTTAATAAATCACAGAACAAGTGGCCCTGCCCCCTTTTTATCATCGAATAAAACACATTGGTTGGCTTTAGATAGTAAAGTTCGTCAGGCGAATGAATTATTTTGTATCCCGTATTCATACAATGGGGAAATTACATCAAAGTACATCAACTGAATCTCTAAATCAAATAAATAAAACAAAGACCAAATCTTTTATAAACATAACAGCAGAGAATGTGTCGCTTAATTCACTGTTTGTGTTATTTAACTTAAGAATTTGTAAGAGCTCTAGCCAGAATAGAATATAATAGCAAATCTATAATTCTTTTTTAAATGAGTATTTTTTTACTGTTGCAATTTTACCTGATTCAATATGTGTTTGTTCCAATCCATTTCAATTAAAAATAATTTACAAACAAAGTTGTGGTAAAAAGAGGGTTGAAATTGGCACACAAAGCGGCTGTCATGTTGTTATTTTGTTCGTTTGATATGCCAAAGCCATAACATCCTCATCTCTCATCATCTACGGTCGTAAGTACGCTATAATTTATATCGTCTGTCTGAGTATGTATTTGTCGATTTACATTGCGAAATTGTTTAAACAGGCACAGAGATCATACAGATCCCGACCCCTTTCTTCACCACATATGTTTGTATATATATATATACAATCATGCCCAGATGGTTACATTGAATCGCTTTTGAGCGCATTTTTGAAAATATTTGTGAAATATTTCGCATTCAAACGGATTGAAACGCACAAAAACAAACATTTGCGTACTACCGCTGCACTCGTTTCATTTAATTTTGTTTGCAAGCGAAGTCCACATGCCACAATTTTTGCAATGTAATTGCAATGGAAACTGAAGCGAAACTGCACTGCAAATCGAGTGAGAGGGGTCAGCTAGAACACTGATAACCTTGAATGCAAATACATATGCATAGTGAAGTTCGTAAACAGAGGCGTTTTATTTTCGTATACTCTGATCCCATTCGAATTGGCTAAAAAATGTTTTCAGTCTACCCTTGTTGTGCTAAAGTATGTAGCACTTCTGCCCGTTATAAAGCATACATAACGTTTCTACATACGTTTATTATAGATCAGTATCATCAGTCGGGCCGATCTAACTACGTTCTACGTCTATTCGTCCGTCCGTCAGCCTGCCTGGCTGCTTTCAGTTCGGTGGTGCCTTCGATTATTTTTGAGAGCACTTGCATACCTCTTTCGAACGGAAATTCATCAATAAAACTAATTTAATATATTTATCTTCTGGACCCAACATATCTCGCTGTCCAGCTCTCTCAACTAGAGCTTTCTGCACTTGTATATATTAATATTATTCGAGTGTTCTGATATTGTCGTACAGTAAATTATCGTTGATCTTTTGCTATCACAAATTATTTAAAAATAAAATCTAAAAAATTGTCCGGCAAGAAGATACCCTCTATCCAGAAGATAGAAGATGGCCCTATATCGTTAAAATTAAAAACCAGTTCTCAACATATCTTATATGTTTTGGACAACAGCTATTACAGCGCCGATCATATCCTACATCAGATATATGTATATATGTACATATACACATTACAAAGCGGAGATGTTGCATTTTGTATACATTTTCAATTAGGTGTTTTACATTTTTTTTATTTATAAGTACAGAGAGTATAAGAAAATTACAATTGAAAGCATTTTTTTCAAGTTAAGTTGCTCATCAAAGGCAATGTTATGGTTGACTTAGACTTAAACGATTTGTGGTGAAGGAAGAAAATAAATATTTATTCTCGACTGAAAAGTTTTAGAACCGCATACAGTATCACAGGCATTCTTTGCATTCTAAAGGAATTTTTAATATTTTAATGTGCAAAAAGAATAAGAGCGTGACGGCAAAGACAAGAACGAACACAAAGTTTCCAGAAAGATATTCCCTTAAATAGCTAAGATGACGGGTGAGTGGTGCCGTTCACATGGGCTACGAGGCTACGAGGCTACGAGGCGTCATGAACATTAGAGCAGAGCCACAGTCACAGCAGCAAAATTATTTTGCAATAAATTTTGTGACATATTTCCATGAATGTAAAAAAAAGAAGAAGTTGAAAGGAAAGGACGATGCAGCGAATATGACAAACACAAAGGAAACTTCAGACAGGTAACAGCTGGGCGGGCGGGCGGTCGTAGGCGGTTTTATGTTAGTCAGTAGTCAGTGTGCTCCTCACGAATAGACACTGAAACATATAGCAATTTATATTAAATGCACATCATTGTTAAATAATAGCAACTTAAATCGCTCACGAAAATATTTTGCCAAAGCGAACTGTTGCTTAAATAAAAGCAAATAAAATGTGACACTAAGCGCAGACCGGATCGAAGCGCCGTGACTTTCTGACGTTTTGATTTATATATTATTGCAAAAGTTTTGTCACAGGCAGAAAAATCACGCGCTAGTGCCAACAATCACGTAGGTGACAGCTTCAAGACTCAAACACCAGAGATTCGCGTGGTAAGCTCATAAATAATTTTTAGCCAAAAACTTGACACTGAGCCACAGCCGCCCTGCAAGCAATGGAGTAAAATTAATTTTTGATGTGCTCAGTAAAGCAATAATGCGCTGTTTGATAGCGTAGTAAGTCATATCAATGTTTCAAGCTATATATTCACATAGCCTCAAACCATATAGATTAGAGTCAATGCCCATCCATGGCTCATACATACACACTTACATATAACCCAAACCTGACCCAGGCACACAGGCTCGGAAAACTTTTCGTTCAATTGATTTGACGATGGCTTTTGTACCAGCGACGTTTTGGGGTGGCCACCCAATACATACATATATTTAGCAACCCCTCTCGATTTGCCAGTTATTTTTGGTATGGAAATTAATTAAAAAAGTTTTTAATCAGCCTTCGAATATGTCAACGCGCTATATAAACGACTTGGAATGGCGTCCCCATCGTTAATGCCGGCGTTGGTGTGTCAATTGCTGAAAACAAGCTGAAACAAGCCAACTATTCGAATCTGAATCGCATTATCCAATCACATTAAATGCACACATATTATTGCTGTAATCAAGTCACAATACCTGTGACCTGTGTCAGTGCAGTTAACATTAACTACAATTTTCAAATCTCAATGTAATAACAGGGTCTCAAACTAATATAGCACCCAACAAATTTCGGTTATGTGGGACAGAGTATGAACATAAAAGTGTACATACTATGAATTTACATATATACATACATATATAAATACTCAGCGAACGAAAGCACTTTGTGCTCGAACAGAAGTATTTTGAGAACCTCGCCTGCGATCGAAAACCCTACACCAGACATTTATTCGTAAACTTCCAAAGTATAAAACTAATCCGGGATAATTTGAAGCACGTGTTGTGTTTATTTTAAAACAATTGAGTGACAAAAAAAAAAATATATATATATATATATATTATATTAGTATATTAATATTTATAAGCAAGTAATTATTTCTTAAAGTGTATGTTTCTGCGTATAAAGCAGCACCTTTTGCTTTTTCGCCGAAGCGAGTGTGCTTGTATTTGTGCCATGTGTTCGTTGATAAAAAGTTTTAATTTATGTCAAAAGCTTTTGCCAAGAATTTTAATATGCGCACAATTTTTGCAAAGTTGTCTTTGTCACTCATGGATATCCCTTCTTCCTTAGCACACAGGCAACGTCGCGGACGCTTAGATTCCGAGATATTGAATTCTTTGGGACAATGTACTGAAGCTGAATTCCCTTTCGTTACTCATGTAATATAACTCTAAAAGCAATAAGTAAGAACGTTGCACTCGGTAGTAACAGACTGTGGAATACTCTGATACACTTTATACTCCAATAATACCAGCTGAATACAGTAGCAAAAAACACATCTTGGAGGGGTGGGTACGCCTCGACATGCTTTCATTAACATACCTCTTGCATTTGGTGACAACCTTTGGATTATTCGAATCAATTTTCAAATTTGTTAGCTGATGCTCTCGAATTGTGGCAGTTATACACTCAGAAAAAAAATCGCCCTAAAAACCTAGAAAAATTTAAGATGTTAGAAATAACTATTTAAAATAGATAATATTTCTGCAAAATAGTAAAATAGCCTTTATAATAAAATGTAATTATTTGTTTGATTATCAATGAGTAGAGTGTGCTGCTATTACCTAAGGCAAGAAATTGACTTGGTCAATTGACAAATTAAGTTTTACCGCAAAGTATCAATAAAATGTAAGGCGCATGCGTTGCACATATAGAAGGGCAGTTCAGTAAATACACGCATAAAAATGCAGATGCTTCAAAAGAGGTTATCTAGATGAATCTATTTACTTAAGTATAATTTCTAATTTCTGGTAGTCTTCTGCTTGTACTCTAAGCCCATTTTTAAATTTTTGAGAACTCAAGAAACTTGAGAAGAGTTTCAGTTATATCAAGTAAAATCCCTAGATATATAACTATTTTACTCGAAGAATTCTTGCCTTTTTATAAACACCCCTCGTATAACTTGCATATTGAGCTTTAAGCGCAATCGACCTGGTTACTAAATCCGCAAAAAGCTTTTTCGGTGGTGAGCTTATATTCAATAAATCCACCTGCTTTGTTATTTTTCCCACCTGGGCGATACTTATTTATGAAAAGCTGATACTTAAACCAAAAAGCTTTGTTAATATGTAAGCTTTTAAATTAAAATCAACATTTTCTTGACAGCTCAGACTATTGAACAAACATTCTCGAGAAGCAAAATATACAAGCTTTTTAATACCACATATAGAATTAGACGAGCAATTGAAGTTTCCAATGGAATCCGACAAACTAGGATTAAAAAATTGGTCTTCTGCCAATTATTCCGTCAGTCAAAACACCCGCTCCATCCGACTTAGCGGAGCCAGTGAAGAGAGTCGTGCCAGCAAAGAATCAACAGTGAATACATCTAGAGGGCAACATGACGGCAACAGACCTGCACACAATACGTCAAACAGCATTCTAAGCGAATTCGCACATCTTCGCCAACGCGGCAGCCTTCATGGCAAGTCATATTGGCGCGATGTCATTGAAGAGTTGGAGTACGCTGTACAATGCATTTCTCAGCCACGCTTGCCAGTAATCGACTACTCATTAGTCCTGCCACCACATCTGCGCGAGCGCGTGAAGCAGATACAAACCTACGACTTCTCAACTTCAGACGATGTGGTTTTTATTCGCGATGAAATGCGCAAAGAACGACCACCTGATTATCAGATAGACAGTGAGCTGGCTAGCGGAGGTGAACAACAGGAAGCGGCTCAACTCGTAAGTACAAAGGCAGATTAAAAACATTCCTACAAAATAAAATAAGTTGCTCTGTTTATTATTTTAGATAACGGGCGGAGGGCGAAAAAAAGTGGAAGAGCACTTTAATGAAAGCCAACACTCGGATATAGTTCGCATGGATAATGAGTTTGAGAAATTTGACCTCAGATTAGATGAGCCAGTGGGTCACACGCATCACAGTGTGGACAAGACAAGTTGGTATGCGAAGTTTCTCTGCGCCACACGTGACGAGCGTGTTTGCTGGGACTCGCGCGTGGAACGGTCCAAGCCGGGAGATTGCGTGTACACGCTTGATGAGCAGGCAGAGAACCTGATGGATGCGGTTAGTTTTACAATGCAAGACACATTTGTGTGTTGGTATAAATAGCTTCAATTTGTTTACAGTCTGCAGAACGTTTTATTCACTGGCTCAATTCAATCGGTACAATGGATACCTCCATGACACCAGAGAAGGTTAAGAATTTATTTTCAATCAAAGGCGATCGAACGCTTTTGGCATCAGTCAAAACAGACCCAAAAGAAGTTAATGCCATAGCAAAAACAGTAGCCGACAAATGGAACAAGCCTCACGTAAGAAGTGCACGTTAGAAGCTTTGTTTTTTTGTCACTTCTACATTTCCATCAATTTTGATTTTACAGATGGCGATTGAGCTCAAGTACGAAAAGCACATTAATGACCATGCAATGCGTGCTCCACAAAAGCTGATCCTTAGCGCCTTTGGTCGAACTGTGCCACTTAAGGAGCGACCATGGGTTAGACGATCGGGTGATACGGTCATCGATACAGTCTATCCCAACGATCTCCTGACGCGCGAAAAAATATTTAAAGGCATTACTCACCTGCGCAGCACCACGGCTCTGATTGATTTTTATTTACGGAATCCAACATTGCCTCGACCTCTATATTTGCTAGAGGCTGGTGACTTCCACCAAATGAACACTAGCGAATCTGTAACGGAAATACCCCTTTACGAACTTTTGGGTCTACGATATTAGAAACGACTGAACCTTCTTATTACTTTCGCTTATTACAATTTCGAGCGTTTTTCTAAATCAATCAAAATCATGCAAATTCATAGTTCGATATGAGCTGAAATATACTAACAAATGTTCTACCAAAATTAGCATTTAAGCAAACAAATTGTATTCCATAGACCAATAAATTATGGATAAGCTTGCGGCAAATGATTAGACTACGCTATTCGTCAACTGAAACAACTATTGCTCATTGAAGTACCTTTTTTTGAATTCATCACAATATAAAATAAAATAATAAAACAATGGAAAAAAAAAATAAATATTAAAATTCAATAAACATGACACAGATGCGATTTGATTGAATAAAAATTCACTGTTCAGACTTAATCTTACAAGCAAACTATTTATGTAGCGCATTATTATTATTTGACGTATTTATTTACTGACTTTGGTTCTTATCTGCCTATAATCTAATTGCTTTTTGTGGAGTGGGTGCTCCAATTATTTGGTGTTCACACATTATTTGTTATTATCTTTTATGTTTCACTTGCTAAGGCACCTTGGCACCATTCTAACAGATAGTTGGAATCATTACGATGTTATTTCTCAGACGATGAATGATTTTCTGAATTCAATATTATGTGTGGGTTGTCTGTTGCTGTTTTAGTCGTCTATAGAGTATTCGCTGTCACTGCCAATGGGCGTCAAATTTGATTTGGGGATATCACTATCTTCCAATTTTGCCTGCTAAGTGCATTGTATTGGGGGACAGCGAACACTAGCTGACCATTTATTCAGTTATATTCGGTTACATGTGCCCAACTTTCATACGTCGTGCCTTTGTATGAATTTCGACAGCAATGAGTCGGAAATCAAAAGGTTTTGCGCCAATTGAACGCAGTCTCATCTCCATCGTCCTCGTCGTCTTAAGGGACAGCCTTCTTCACAAAGTGATGGAGAGCTTGTGCACACAACCAAATGAATTTTAGCATGTCAATGATCAACAAAATTAAACTGCTTCTGCTCGCATCAATAAAGTGTAAGAGGAAAATTCTGTCTTGAATATGTCACTGAATGGAAGGAAGTAAAGTACTTTGAGTTTATTATATTGATAAAATGTAATAAAATAAAGGGAATCAGTTGTATACACAGTTCATTGAAACGGTTGGAAACGAACGACGGACAAACTGATTGACATGGGTAAATAAGTCTAACCACACTATTCTGCTCGCCTGTGCATCGTTTGTTTATTTTGTTTAGTAATGTACAAATTTAGTTTGGGGGACGCAAGTTTTTTATGGAACGGCACTAACTCAACGCTTTAAAGATTAATAAAAGAAATATGGGGAAACATATAGTAAAAATACATACATTTGATCCTTGAGGCACTCCTTCAAGTACATATATGGGTCATACGTCTTTTTTGATCACGTTTCTTGTGATTAAGATTTGTTCTTGTAATTTCGATTACAGATTACCTTAACTATCGAATATTTGTCTGATAAGCATAGATTATCATAATTTCTCAAATCTGTGCAAAACTAAATAAGGGTTTTATTCTTAGCATTGTTATTATTATATGCAAATTGCATAACAATTTTGCCATATACCAAAATACGCTTTTGATGCTATGTCGCTGTAGCTTTATGGCTTTATGGCAAACAAAATGGCTGAAATGGGTTGCCAATCCAATTAAATTTTAGCTTAAGTATTTATAATAAAGCGGTTAACGAATATCACTCGGGATTCATTTGGAATCCACTTTTCTTTATGTGACATTAATCAGCCTATTGAAAGGCTATAAAAAATTGATTTGTAAAGGTATGAATAACAGCAGTGAATTAAAATCCATAGCATAAACATTTGTAGCACATTAATTGAACGCCCAACAGTCGCAGAGGTCGCTGGTGTGGAGGCGCTTCAACCTCCTGCGCGTTGTATTTGACCCAAGTGTGTAAGCCAATGGGTTGCGGTGCAACCGTGGGTGTGCAACCGGTCAGTATACCGACGTTGTGCAGCGTCCTGTTACTCACGTATGGTGGAGCACCAAAGATGTCGCTGAGCATCTTGTTCTTGAAGACTTGAATTTGGTTTATCCAAGATTTTGCAGCCAAATTTTTGCCCCCAAATGGAATCCCATATGTCCATGTATGCACGAAGATGCTCCTGTACACCAGCAGCTTGTTGCTCAAGCTGGGTTTGCTAGATGACCTCAGCAACCAGTTGAGTTTCGTTTTTTTTGGATCTACACGCTGCTGCCATGATCTGGATGTGTTTGCGCCAGGTAAGTTTCCTGCCCAGATACATACCCAGGTAGCGAACATGGTTCGCCTGAGGTATGACCATGTTGTTGAGCCGGACAGTTGGACAGTTACCATTTCTGAGCGCAAACGAGCAGTGCTGAGACTTGCTCCCATTGGAATCTGGCAGCAGATCCTCGAGCGCTTGTGAGAAGTTGAAGATACTGCATCCAAGTCGATTTCATCTTCGATTCTCGCAATTTTCCTCTTTTTTTGTTGGCATTGCTGTAATTTTAAATTATTATTGGTGTTGACGTTGTTGCTGTTGGCATTGTTGACGTTGATATTGGTGTTGTTGTTAGAGTTGGTGTTGTTGTTGTTGGCATTGTTGTTGTTTAAAATGCTTTTGTGGGCATTGCTTTTGTTGTTGGCAGTGTTCTCGTTGGCATTGTTGACATTTGCCAATTTTATTGCATTGTTGCTGTTGCTACTGTTGCTGCTTGCCGGGCGAGTGCGCAGATTATAACGGTGCACCAAGAAACTGAAGCTACAGTGTCAGGCACATAGCCAGCTCACAATTGTGCAATTGGCGCGCACCAAGCGTGGAGTGGTCGCGGCGCACGCACAAATCACACTAGTTGAACGCCTCTCACAATAATCGTAATGCACCTGCAGTATTGCTCGCGAGCGTCGATAATTTGAGAGAGCGGAAGAGAGTAACGCGCACGCTCACACGCACAAGTGCCGTTACTAAGCACCTCGCAGACCAAGCTGCGCGCGTCGTTCGTATCAGCATCGGAAAAGTGCTTGGAATACGACACGATTATCAGCTCGACGTGAACTCTCCTCAGCGGCACAGAAATAAGCAGAGCAAAATTTGCAAGGACAACGCACTGAGCAAGAACGTATGCAATTTGTTTTTGGAATTTTATATTTGTTATTTGTTAGTGTTTTGATTGCGCCTACAATTTGAGTTAGGTAATTGCACATAGTTCATATTTTAAACATTAATAAACGAAGCTAAGAAGCTGAAGACTATTTGGGATCGACTAAAGTCAATAAAATTGGCAAAATATGTTACATTTTAAAGTAAGATGGAACTTAATCCATAGAAAACGAGAGAAAATCTATTTTTGTACAGATTCATTAACAATTAACGTGCATTTCGATACTTTCTTTGATATTTCAGAATATATAAACAATTTTCTATAATATTTCTTTACATTTATTCATTTTACAAAACGCTCCAATCAAAATTTAGATTTTTGAAAAGTGTATCGCCACTGTTTGATGGGAATACAACAGAAATGTAATGAAAGGAATCAAATTGAAAAGCCGGCATCAGTAGTTGGATAAACATGCACAGGCACAGGCACAGGCACAGGGACAGGCACTGGCGGCACACACCTGCCAATGTCTGAAAACATTGATGACACTCAATCATTGAATGACTGACTTGCAGGCTGTTAAACCAAGAAAACTGAATATATCGCACCAGCACCTATTTGAGTTGCAAACAATAGCGCTAACTAGCTGGCAAGCTCCCATCAGCAGCAGTCGCAGTGTATAACGACTTTCCATGGTTAAATAATGCTCTTTTTGTCATTTAATACTGTGGACAATCAGTAGTAATTCGGAGACAATTGATTAATTATTTAGAAATGCCACTAACTTTTATAATCTCTTTCTGACAATATACTGTTGAATACAAAACATTTTTGTAAACTTGATCTAAAGCATGTGATTCTATAAGAGCATAAACACTTCGAATTCATTTTTATGTCACCTGACATTCTGCCACTGTCGTGTTGTTTTATTTTTGTCCTTTTGTCGTATTGACTCGTAGTTGGTCTGCGCATTTTTCAATTTATATAAACAAAACATTTTAATTTCAGAAATTTAATTAAACAACACCCTCAATGCAATGTCATGATAACATAGGTGTCATTCATTGTTGTTTGTGGCAGTGACGAGCGGTGTGCCAACCAGCCACACGGTCCTAACGGAGTCAATAAAACACTGAACGCCTCTATTTAAAATCGTACAAATATACCGAATACTCGACGCTGACTATACCAGTAGTACAGGCTCTTGGGCGGCAGAGTTATATGTACTAGAAATAAAAAGCAGTGGGTTTACCTGAGTTTGAACTCGATCTGCACCATTTTTTTCTACAATATTCTAAATTTTAAGAAGAAAAAAAACCAAGAAATACTTTTCGAGTGTTTACAGAATAGTTATAAATGCTATTCAAGCACACAGGCTTCTAGTTCAATTAATTAATACCGATTCTAGTTTCCACATAAATCTATCAAAGACATACCGAATTATTAGGTGTAGGTTAGGCCACGGCTAGGTGGCGGCTTTTTAGAAACTTAGTAGAACAATGCCAACAAAGCTTCGGTGTGCACCAGTAGCTCAAACACATATTAGTTAAAAGGGCCGGAAGGGCTTTCACTTAATTAATTACCAAACTGGAAGATAAACATCAAAGCGTTATAGAATGCACACATAAATGTATTTCTAGGTGTTGCCTACAAAGTATCGTTGCTATTTCTGTTGTCTTACACTCAAGTGCACACAAGCTTAGATGCACGAGAGCGAAACAAATCTATTTACTCATAATTCATTAATTCCTATATATAGATTTGTGCACACGTTTTTTCTGTACTCCGTGCTTATCCACATAGCCCAGCGGGTGATGTCCACACGTGAATGTTTGGGGTCCGACTCAGCTTTCTGTAGCGTGCTTTTCAATTTAGGGGTGGCTCATGAATTGTTATATTACAGCTACTACATAC
>JAWNLN010000015.1:250000-284059 GCA_035042305.1 Drosophila glabriapex
ATGCAGAAATTTTCGAAAGGTAACAGAATCGGGTAACTGTTGTACTTGAAAAACGCTTTCGCAAATCACGAGCGCAACAAGGCATTCAATATATTGTATTGTGTGGTGTGTTTTTCTTCCTGTTTGTGTGGACAATGTCTGCTCAGCAATTGACCCATGGATCTAAAAACCATAATGCATAATGCAGTTCTCTTCGAAGTAGCGAATGGAAAATGCCTGGTTTGCTTTGAGCAGTGAATAAAGGCTGCAGATTTCTCTGCGTTTTTCACGCTTTTATTTCAATTTCAGGCTGGGCTGGTATACCAGTCTAACCCACACATTTATAGAAAATGAATCCCGATTGTTACGGAAATGGATGTGTCATGTGGTATTCACATACATAAAAAAAAGCAAATACACACACATATACATATGCAGTTGCATCCCGACGTTTATATACATATATACATATATATATGTTTTTATGTATGTACACATGTCCACTTCGTGAGTTTCTGAAGTATCTCCTGCCTGTTGAATATGGGTGGGAGAATAGTGCAACAGGCTGGATAAGGCATGGCAAGGCGAAGTTTACTGCCACGGCGAAGTAAGCGTTTGTGTTTCTAGACACATCAAAGAATATATAGATTTACGTCAAAACTTAAAGCTCACGTTTTTATTTTTAATTTAAATCTTTTTTTTTTTGTAATTTATTGGCTTTCCTTTTCTTATCCACATACATAGATAAATACAAACACACACAGACACTTGAATGTACCTATGTATATATATATATATATATATATATATATATGTGGGTGTGTCGGCTGGAACTCATTCTCACAGTCTTCGTATTTATTCGCAATTTTTAAAGGGCTTTGTTTTTATTCTGACCTACCCATACACAAGCAGCTACCCAGTGCGAAACGATGCTTCTGCTACAGCCGCATTTTCATGTGTTCTACAAAAGCGGCTGCGGCTGCGACTCCGTCTTTGCTGTTGCCACTGCGTCTGCCTCTTGCGCCGTGCCTAGTACAGCCCGATTTTACCGCTAATATATACACATATATACACATTCACATATTAAACTCAACATAGGAAACGAACTACGAAGGAGCCGACGATGAGTCTGCGTATCTAAAATTGCAGCATGCAAGGCTCAGTCGTTTAACTGCCGCGTCCCAAGGCAGTTTAGCGCGCTTCCAACAAACTGCAATAGACGACTGACAATCTTACCATGAGCAAAGAACCAGTAAAGTTATACAACAGCGACAATCAGTGTTTGTACATATACATATATATCTATGTATAAGGCAACTTTATTAGATTAAATCCCTATGTGCAAAGCGTCTTAAAAGGTCCAGGTGCTGTTCTTATATATTTATTTTTTTTGTGTTTTTTCCTGTGAAGTGAAAGAGACATAAATAAATTTGAATACACGCAATATTAGACTTCGATAAAGAATCTGTTAAAAAGTGGCTTAAACTTGCAGGTAACTATGCCTATGGTTGTTGATTAACTAAAAATTATCATATTATTGATTGCTTGCATTAATTCTAGTAGACTATTGTTGGTATTGGTTAAATTATTCCGATTGCTTAACGATGATTTTGTTTAATTTTATTTAAAGTAATAAAATAATTAATATTTTTCCCTCAAAAAGAAATTTAACATTTTATAATATGATTGATCATCAAGTTATACAAATGTATGCAACAACACATCAAAGTAACCTCATAAAATATATATTTATTCTTAATTAGCGGATGAGTTCAACTGATTTTGATGAATTTTAAAATACAATTTTTTAACCTGTCTGCAGATGCAATTTTAACTAATTTCGTGGTAAGTTCGAACGAGCATATTGGAAAATTACTTACAGATCAATTAATTCACGATAATAAATACTATACTTCAGAGATAAATATATAAAACACGCATGCCATTTTTCGGATAACTGTCTTCCCACCTTAAAGAAAAAAGACAATTTTAGTCGTAACTTTGCCGTCTTATTCGAAAATGTGGGCAATGCTGTTCAAGAGTAGATCGAAAAACAGACTATGATAAAATTGTTAAACTATTTTTAAATTTAGTTTTAAATCGAATAATTCTTAGACACGTTTGATTATAGGTATTCCAGACTCATATCAAGTTTACTTTATTTGACACCCACATCTCGCGAAAATCGAAATATTGATAGCAATCGATATCGATTAATCTGAGACATACACACATATTTATTTGGATGTATAAATAAATACAAATACATATACATATTTTTATTTAATAAGAAATCACATTACAAGTAGTGCTCACTTTTATATTGAATATTCTTCTATCTTTAATCGTGTACTAAATTAGTTGAGCCAATTGATGGCACCAGCAACATGTTGTTGCTTTTGACGTTGTTGATGTAATTGCTGTTATATTTGTGCTGTATCATATCGCACAATTGCAAAGGTCGAACAAAACGAAGAGCTGCAAAAATACAATTCTGTGCAAATGTTTCACAATGAATTTTAAATTGCATGTTCTATGGATGTGGACGTGGGGCCGTCGCTTATGGTATACCATGTGGAGATGACTTCCACTACGACTGCTGCTATTAGCAATCCGTGCCCAAATCGATTGGCAACAATTCTAAAAAGCATTTTATGCAGCAATCACAATTTCCTTTTAGCGCCGCGACGCGACATAGACTTCCACACACATACTTGCATTAGTATATAGATATATACACACATATATACATATGTCGAATCTATGCATGTGTATGTGTATGTGTACTTTTACCACACATACAAAGGACACCGAGTCCGGCAGGGAAAGCGAAAATGGCCAAGCGTCGGGTAAGTGCCAAAGGCTGCAGTTTGCGTTCTGGCTAGCTTGGCAGCCAGACGTTTTCACAATATGGCAACGATCATTCGCACCATATGACGCTGAGAGATGGAGTTGACCTCCTGCTGCTGCTGCCAGCAGCACAGAGCCACTAGTTCAGAGTTCCCTGGAAAACCTCTGGCCTTCTGCTGCGTTCAATGCAATTATACGCGAGCCACGTAAGCTGCGTTTATCGGTTGGCCTCTACTTCATTCATGATTTAGTATTCTCTTTGGTGTAAGTAACTTTTGGTCGGACCACCAAATACATACATTTATAATCATATTTATAATATATTTTGTATATGGTTTTCATTTGTGGCTGATTTGCTGATTGTCCTTTTAACTAAAGCGCTTGCCAGTTTTTGAAGCGAGTGGCATAAACTGCGCTCAGCAAATAAAATATATATATTCGATGAACTGAAGGCGAAATACATTTCCATTACTCTTTTCGTAGGTTCATGTCACATCGCACATAAGAATGAATTGCTCCGCAATTCATAAGTACTGCAATTAAACTGGCTTTATTCATTTGGCGTAGAGCCCCGTCGACAGACTCTTCATGGATGCCTTTTCTGAGAACTTGCCTATTTTTAAATGTATTGAGAAATATAAGCCGACATCAAATTTGCTGTTAATTTATACCCCTTAAATATTTTGCTCAAATGAGTTTACATGAAATGAGAAATTTGTATTTAGCTAATGTTTTTAAAATTTCGGCTTTTCTTGCCTTACGTACAGATTTCCGAAATACCCTCTACCACTTAACATACAATATTTACAATTTATATACAATACAACAGTGACAAACACAAGTAACAACGAATAAATAATGCAACAATTTGGAAGTGGGTATTGCATTTTTTCAGACACTCTGCTTAGTGGTTTCTCTGATTTGGGCATTCTCGACGAGAGTATTTTTTTGTTGTCTAATTTGCTAAATGCTGTTCAGATTAGTTCGTGAACAATCCTTTAACAAGTAAGATGCAGATTTAGATTAAGTTAAGTTACACAACCTGTGTACGGATCTGACAACATTGCTCCTAATATTATATTGTAATAAAAACATTTTCTTGATTATTTTGCTTAGTGCAGTATCTGTAGTCCTATTTGCAACTGGTCGTCCACTGAGAGTAGTCTTTAATCAAAAACCAATTAAAAGTTGTAAGACATTTTTTCTCCGTCTTATTTCATTTCTTTTAGGCGATACCGTCTGCCGTAAGACACGTACAGCACACACACACACACACACACACACACACACACACACACACAGCACACACAAGTAAATAAAATATAAAAATGGCAATGTACTCCGAACACCATTGCGTATTGTTTATTATTTACAGTTTCAGTCGGAGACTAACGCAGTGGCAATATGAATGACGCCGACTCCGCGGAAGTAGTTAAAAACAAGTAAGAATTTTCTAATCAAAAATATTGGACTAGGGTATACCAGAGTATTTAAGTCCTTCAAAATGCGTGAAAAATTTGCATAAACTTATTGTATGTATTTATGTATGTGTTGTGCGCTGTGTGCTTTGACAGACATGACGAAATCTACTCCGCCTTTGATGCTGATCAAGAAATACATATAAACTTCATTATACCCGAGCAGAGCCGTCCCTATGGTTTAATATATAAAACTTTGCTGATGGGGTTTTCTTATTTGAAACTACTTGGACTTGTACTTCTTACTTCTTACTTACTTCTTACACTTAAATTTCAATATTATTTAAAAAACGAAAAAGAATTGAGATTAAAGTTGCTACGCCAAAGATTTCATATTTTGTCAAATAACACTAATAACTACTGAATTTGATTGGGGTAACTTGGTAGTTAATAAAGTTGTTCAAGAACAAGAATTCGTCCTTCAGATCTTGATGCTTTTCTTTGTGATTTTGTTAGGAGTGGAATAATACACATATTGGGTAAGCCTGGTTAGGAAATCTTGTTAAAAGAAAAGTTTTTCATATAAGAACAGGTGTTTCTCCTTCGGTTTTTTAGATACTGCGTGGCAAAATAGTAATAATAATAATAAAGAAATTATTCAGATTTTATATATAAAAAAAAATGAAGACTGTAAGTATGGGAGAAAGATATCGATTTTTTCCATATATATTTCGAGATATAAGTTGAGCTAAGTATAGGAAATCTTTTAGTCGGGCAGTCTGGCCTAGGGCACTCTTACTCCTGCTCTTAATAGGATTTAGTTTCAGGTCGCAGTTGCAATTAAATGTTTGTATGTAGCTGGGAGGAGACAAGTGCAAAAAGTTCTCTAAATTCAAGGTGTACTTAGCGAACGAAACCACGTAAGTGGGCAAAGAGATTCAAAACGTTTGACCTCACCGGACCAGTCAAGCTGACTTCGCCTGGAGTGCATTGCTAATAAACGTGACAGATTTCTCGGATGCTCAAATGACTGTCACACACATACAAACATATTCAGCCGCAAGGACTTAGGAAAGGTGTCTGCTTCTAAGATCCAAGACAAGCCAATGTGGCATATGGTGCAGCTAAGAAAAACCTTAAAGCTTACTTAAATCAAGTCAGTTTTTGCTCAACTAACACAAAATTCAATTTATAAGCGGCTTCACTCCGCCCGCATACTGTGTACATATATATACATGTGTGTTTGTCAAGTTTGTAGTATGAAACAAAATTTAATTGCATTCCCATTTTGGTTTTAGGCTTACCTCTAATAAATGTTTCAAAGTTTACTTGATTCCGTTTGCCATATTGTTACAGGCTTGCGCTTTAATAATTTACATTATAGATTTCATAAATTATCAAAATTCACAACATTTCGATCACTTTCTTATCATTGAAAATACTTGTTACATGGCTTATTTTTATCTACATCCCGCTTGGCATATTCTATTTTCACCCTTGTCGATTGCTAAAATTCAGGAAGTATTTTTAAAGTCGATCAGTTAAAGACTAATAAGAGTTGTCTAGTTGACATATTGTACCTTTAAAGTGCAATAAGAAAAAAGAGAACTGATTAAAATGTTTGTCCTATTAAACATTAGAAAAAGGCTTTCAAATTATGCAACCATATTTAGTCGACTGTAGAAGCATCTCCGACCACATTCAATTTATATATTCTCGATCAGCATCAAACGCCGAGTCCAATCCGCCTGTCTATCTGTCCATATGCCCCTCCGTCTTTTCATCTGCTTGTACAATCGAAACGCAAAATTTTCAGAGTGTTGCTTTGAAAATCGAAGATGTGTAAGACTCCTGGTAGGTAAGGACTTGGGCTCAGGGTACCTCCCAGTCGATGTCTCTAAATTAAGGCTTGTTTTTTGCTGTGATCGGCAAATTACTCTTTCACGTGTCCAGACGGCGAGACACTGCAACGGAAGTCCCTTAATTTCTGTTCATTTTCCACGTTCAGAATTCATATCCGTTTATGCTTTAGCTTTTAAGGGTTGCTCGGGCGATAGGAGGGTCACTTGTGTATAGGGGAAGTAAGCAACGATGTTGCAGACAGCTCTTACAAAACATTAAATTAATTTTCACATATAATTCTTAAACACAGCATGATTTATTGATATAACGAATGTAATAGCTTAAGGGCCTATAATCTCCGAATGTTTCCTATTCGAGCAGTCCTGACCATAACTTTTAGTTAGTTTAACAGATTAATTAGGTGCGTGGTATAACAAATGAGAGTGAAATGAGACTTTATTCCATCAACTGTCCAGTTATAATGGTAATTAAATTAGTTTTCCACAAAGTATAAGCTAGTATGTATAGCAATTCCCTAGATATATAGAAAATGCTCGCTGTAAGAGCCAGCCACTTCAAGCTTGGAATATAAAGCTCTTATCATATGCATATCAAGATTATTTTATACTATCGATAACTCCGATTCGCGAATATCGATACACATTGTTTTCCGATAGCAATAAAAGCCGTAATTTTAAACATATTATTGATAAACATATTTAATCACTGGGTTCGGGGTAGCTCGTAGTCGAGCTCACTCGATTATAGCATTCTTACTTGTTATATATCTATCTAAGTACGTTCTTACCTCCTACATATACCTCCTACGCTCTGCATTATTGTGGTTTCATATTAATCTCATTTTAATAAACTCCACTTGAAAAAGTTTTTAATCACTTCGAAAATGTTGTCAAACATGTCTGCACACTTTTAAGCAGCTTGGAGCTAAAGTAAACCAGCAAACCCAAAGGCTTCTCTGGCTGCCGTTGTTGGTGTTGCAATGTTAATAAGTATTTTAACCGTCAGGGCTTCACTGGTGTATTCCACTTTTAATTTGGAATTTGGGCAATAAGTTAAAGATCAGTAGTGCTGTGTGCAATTCGAACATACAAAAAAGAGTAGTTATGTTGCCAGAAATAACAGAGTTACCTCTAATTTGCTGGAATTGTTGTTATAAAGAACATTTTCCTTTTTATTTTATTTAGATATGAGAGATACTCAATATTTGAAGTCTCCACTTCTTATATAATGGCTAGATCGACACGGTTATTGATGCTGAGCAAGAATATATATACTTCAAGGGGTCAGAGATACTTTTTTCACAACTTCATTATCCATTAACCTTTTTTGTAATGGCTTCAACGTATATCAAGAAATATCAGTCAACCAGCTGACACCTCGACTTCATCATAAATTTAAAAATGCGACCAAGCTTTATGATATATTTTTTCCCGATGCTGATAGTTATTGCTCAAGCGCAAAAATGTGTGACTTAATTTATGTATGCACAAAATATATATATATATATATATATTGTTCTTAAACCAATTAAAACGTCAATATAAAAAGCATCACGGCAGTTATTATCAGCACTGGGAATATGTCTTTATTGGCTTGTCGGTGTCAAACCAAGTTTTCAATGACATCATTGCCAAGTACGCTGCACTTCTTCTTATGTTAGAAACTGAGTCGACCAAGAAGATGCAACCCAGCATAATGTATTTTTCCATTGGCTTGCGGTTCAAGTATATATTCCGTCTGAGGATGCTACATATTTTCTTTAATTTCAATGGGGGTCTGCGCTTATAGCAGGTGGGCGTCACGACGCGTTGTCCTGCGACGCGTCCCTGTTAGTAAAATGAAATGTGGCAGGTAATTAAGCGGGCGGAATTGCTAAATTATTGCAGTTTATAGCGCGGGTTCCAGGGATACCCATGCTCTCAGACACTACGTCTGCTCAGGTTAATGGGATGTTAAAATGGAATATCTGCCCGTTGGCTGGGCGCGATTTAGTTTCTTGAACGTTCTGATTTCACATTTTCACAAGCCCTCTTAGCTTTTTTCCTTGACTATTTGTTGAGTTGGCAGCATCAAATGCTGTTAACAGTTTTGAGCTGTTTAAGAGTCTGCACCTGCGTTGCTTAATGACGAAACTATTATTAATATGCGTGGGTTGCTCGTTGCTCGCCTCTTAAATAGTATTAATCATGATCGCCAATCCCATTGGACTAAATTCTTTACTTCTTCGAATTGTATATATCACGAAGTGCACTTAGTTTTGAAACCTTCATGTCGACCAATAGGCAACCAATGTTGTCGCAATTTAATGATTTGGTTTTAATTATTAATAGCTGAAACTAAACATTATTATAATCTACAAATTTGTTCCAAGCATATACCCATACTCCTCACTCTCGTTATACTGATACTAGCAACTGCTATTCGAGATATACATTTGTTAATTTTATGCAAATGACCCCAGCGGCCCTTAGCCGTTGGTCAGCTTTGGTTGGACGCAACCAGCAGTGTAATAAGGTAGCGCGATAAACTGGAACTAATTTAGTAAACAAGCTATGGAAAAAGGCACAAGCCGAACATGAACATACTTTCTTTTCAAACTCCACCCTAAATCTAAAGCAATTCATGTGTGTGAGCGTGCACTTCACGGGTGAAATAGCAGCAGCAGCTCATTTTCAGAAATTATAGGTAACACCACAACCAACACAACAAGCTAGTCTTTCCTTCAAATTAACATATATAATAATGTATTCGAAATATTTGTGTGCAATACAAATCCTTAAATTTTCACACTTATTATCATAATTATTGAACACTTAAGTAGACGTCTCGATTTAGTCTAGTCAATACAGCCATTTCCGAGATCATGATCTGGATAGCGTAGGAGTTTGTAGGGGTTTATGGGAGTCGAACGGATTAACAGTAGACTAGACTAAATATTGTGGCTCCTGCTAATTGTACATAAACCTTATTAGTGTTTTCTTTATTTGTTCGTTGAAAATAACTTGAATAGTTGTGGGACGGTATATACAAACGTGCAACCATTTAATAAGGGCTACGGTGAAGAAAGATTTATGTCGTCTGCTCAACTTTCTTCTCTTCTTCTTTAGTTCGCATTCATACTGGAGGCAGTTTGACTGCAAAATACGCCGAAAAAAAGATGAATTTCCATACTTTCACGCTTCGTAAAGTACTGTTGTCCAGTCAATGGCCCTGACAGCGCAAGCAACAGTTGAAAAGGTGGGCGGCGTAAAAGAGCCGCACGCAGCGCTGTCGACGTCATCGTCATGCCCCAGCGCTGTGGGCAGTAAAAAGGTAGACAGAACCAGTGCACTGTTTCCCCGCCGGCACGAGGCTCGACTCGTGACACTGATTTAGCCGAGCAAGAACGAATGTTTATGGAGGCAGGCAAGAGGCGTAAATAGGGTTCCACAGCCACTGCCACTGCCACTGCCAGTGCCAGTGCCAGTGCCAGTGCCACTGCCACTGCCACTGCCACCGCCAGAACCAAAGAAGGGAATGTGAATTCGATGCGCAAGGGATTTCTCCTCACAAATACAAATTTATGCAGACAGACATACACGCAATAACACCCACCGCTTACACGACTCGCCCGTGCTCGTGGTATTTCGGATTGCACACTCGTGTTGGGGGTTGGAAAAGCATCGTTGCCGTTAGGCTTACCATAGTACTGGTTTTACTGTTGCCCTGTAAAGAGTTTTCATTATAAATGAAAATCAGTTGTTGGCTCATTCGTTTCGTGACGTTCAAGGCGGAAGTACATGCCAGACGCATAGCAGTGATGGCTCAGGGTTTCTAGCTTTTGTTGAAAGTGTCGGTCTGAATATCGGGTCCGCGTGAGGCAAACGTCCCTTTTTTAATGGTGTCTCACATCAGTTTTTGTTTAAGTGTAAATACAAAAAAACAATGTGAAACATTCAACAGAATAAAGAAATGCAACTATATTCTTTGGCTGTTTGAGAAACCAATTGATGTAAATAGCAAAATCGCAACTAAAAATATTAATATGCGACAATATTTGCTTATGAATATAAAATCAGTGATTGGACTTTTAAGTGTAAGTATTACACAATTACTCCACATACCAACAAAATATACATTTAAACCGTAATAAAACTTATGTATCTACAGAGCGTTAACAGGTGTCCATTCAGAAAAGACAATTGTTATTTGATTTTACTTGAATTTATTGAACCTTAGTCAGCTTTAAATTTTATGGCAGGCGGGATTTGAAACGGGTCTTACCTTAATCCTAAGCTGATGCACAACCCTATTGGTTGTTGTATCAAATCCCAAAAGTGTTCATAAAGCACAAATATCCTTAGCCACTTTGACGTGCCAGCTCTAATGAAAATGATAATGTTCGTCGGTTTTTCCAAAGCAAATTGATCAATTATAATTACTCCGCAGCTAATGCTTAAGCGCAGATAGCTAGGAACGGACCAATTTATGTGTCTTCTTTATGTGGCTGCAAGTTTCTTAATTAAATATTTGGTTTATTGCAAATTTAATCGAAAGACTACTAAAATATTTAAAATTGAGCCAGTCTCTATATGTTACAGGAAATCAGTATCATTCATTCTGCGAAGCGCGGTAAAAACGATCCAAAACCACTCAGTCACTCAGCAAGTCAGTCAGCCGAGGCTTTGTTGCACAATCGTCAAACTCGTACGTTTTAATGTTACCTCACTTGGCTTTTGTGTACTCATTCTTTATGTTTATTGATGCACAATTAAACCGCATTTGGCCAGCCAACCAGACATTCAGACAGACCGTTAGTCTGTCATCCGGCCAAACAGAACAAACAGAATCTTTGTATACTGTCATGGTCTATTGCCAACCAAATTTACTAGGAGTGTGTTCAAATGGAATCAGCTATAGGCATAGAAATGACCAGCAGCTGATACACATTAATACAGAAGGCCATGAATAAATACATATCATATGATATGATAACATATAAATGTAAATACATAAATTCTAAATATGAATTTACATTAAGGCTGTTGTTTAATTTCGGAAATAATACCTGAAAAAAGATAATCGCGAAAAGGTAGTAGTATTTATATATATACATTTCCTTGATCAGGCCTGTCCATCCGATCTTAAATGGGTTCTCGTATACCACATGCGAATAAGTTTATTTGCTATTTTCAATATTCCCATTGTTTCTCCAATTCAGCGAGTGACTCTTCTTAGTTTTAGGTTAAATACTGACGTACTAATTGGTGACTTGACTTGGAAGACTCCAAGTTTTACTTAATTTAGTAGTACCCCATAGGTACATATTTTCTATCTGGAACAATATGTGAAGTGATAAATTCACATGCACAAACTCACTAATTGCAAGTGGAATTCCGCTCCTATTCTATCCATATCGGATTACTAATTCTAGGAACAATTGATTGAACGATGAGTTTTTTATTGAAAAGCTGATTTATTTACCAAGATATCCTAATCATACTCAATAATTACGCCTGCCCAAGCGCTCAATATCAAATAGCTGCTGTCGGTCATTTAAATTTATAATGAAATTTATATTTATATATTAGCAGGAGACAATGGTGTTTTCGAACATCTCCATGTATATTCCGGCATTCATCAATTGAAAATTGTAGTCCTTTCCAGTCCAGGCTTTAGCAAAAATGATAACATGACTGATGTCGATAATGGCGGCTGAGAAAAGACAAAAGTAGCACTTGAACAAAAGGTATGATAGACATTTTCGCCCGTCAACCCAACGACAAACTTAGTCATTGATGTAACTGATAAAAGTACTGAATACGACAGACAGCAGAATCAGCGGAAATGTGCGAGTTACAATAAACACAGAGATACACACCCACTTAGCGATAGCTGACTGGCTCAACTAGTGGCTGTTGAGTACTGAGTTTGCCAACTTCCGCTTTGATACATTGCATATACGTATGTATATACATATGTCGTGTATGTGCATATATTCGAAAGCACTATTTGCGACAACAAAGGGGTTTCACTGCATCCGCTCTTACATCCGCACTGTACGAGTAACTGTCGCATTTTACCGAATGTGGTAAAATAAACTTTAGATTTTTTATTCTTATTGCTTTAGTTTTAGATTCCTTCACCATCAAACATACGACCAATTTATATTTAATTTTATTGTCGATTTAGTTCTACTCACAAATAGGCGCCTTGTGTACTAGTCATTTGAAAAGCTCCACATCTGTATTTATTTATTATCATACAACAGTGTACAGCGAACCCCTTGCAAGGTATTTGTTTGGCCATCTGTTTTACTAGAGCTTCCCATTCTCCGATGAAGTTTCCTTCCCTAATATCTTTGAAATACGCATTAATATATTATGTGCCTGGTTTGGACAATACGTATACTTGTGTCAATACAACCTTAGAAACCCAGGCAGTCGATTTCACCCAGTTGGTAAGTAACGCATCCTCTCAATTTTCAATAGATTAACAACAGAATTCATATATACATTTATGGCCTGCGGACTCTTATTATTTTTTTAATGCAGGCTATCTTTACAACAGCTATTTTAAATAAAGAAAGATAAGGTTCGAGGAAAAAAGAAGGCTGAAGCTACTTGAGGCGTACAAAATATTCAAAGACTAACAGAAATTAGTTAAAAATGCTAACCTAAATGCAAATTCTTTAAAGCAAACAGCTATTTGGTTACTAGGTCTGCAAGCATTTTAAATTATTTTTTTACTTCACTTTTTTCACTTTGTATTTGTGTGACAGAGCACTGAAACACATACATATGTTTATATATATATGTCTTATTTGTTTTGGAACACAAAAAATAAAAGCATTCAAAAGTCATCCAAGCATAATTATCGTTCCTCGCCGTACCAAGGCAACTCCTATAATATGACACTGAGCTAAACGATATGTGGAAAAGCAGTTTGCTGACAAATTTTACACATGCCAAAATTTTAAATGTGCTTACAATATATTTATTTTCACTTACTGCAAGCTGTCAAAATAATTCCAAGACAATACAGAAAACATAAAAATTGCTATTTAGTTTTAACATCTCAATAGTTGTACAGTGTCCGGTTTCAAACGGAAATGTATTATGTAGGCTGTAAACTGATTTGTTTTTTATCAGGCATCAGTTTACATCAAGCCAAAAATTAAATTATCAGAAAAAATTGGGCGATAATAAATACAATTCCCTGCTATTGATTTTGTATACACTTTGATTTTGATTTTACGCAATATCCGTGATGCTCTCCGTCAGTATACGCGCAACTTTTCTCAACACACTTAAGGCTAGAATCTTGAAACTGGTAATTTATAATCGATTATAACTGTAGCGAACAACTGCTTATCTTGGGAATAGGAGAATTACCTATGTCCCTCTGTAAAACGACTGCAAAGCACTTGATTCGCTCTAAACTCGGTACACTCTGATTCGTGCCCGCAATAAAAGCCCAACTAAATCTGCAAATATGCATCGATTTTTAAAAATATAGCTCATCGTGGATAACAATATATATTATATAAATAATTTGTATATACATAATAATATAATAAGTTATCTCTTGTGAATTGAGTCATCTAAGTAAATAGTTAGACAACACAGTTTATGCTGTTGGCAGGCTACATTTAAATTTTTTACTGCGACTTAACAATAAATTTACAACAGTACTCAGAGTGGCATTTTCTATCCTCCTGACTTATACAGCGCTTTGCAGTGTTGGCTGGTCCTTTCTTCTCCACTGTCTATCTTTCACTGCCCATATTTTATAAACATGACGGTGGCAATACAAGCAGACTACTAGCTAAACTGCCGTCTCGCGCACAGTGCACATTTCTGCTGAAAGCAAATTAAATTTTATTTGATTTTAAGTGAATTATTTACTTTCTTGTTGGTGGCGTTTTTACCAGCCAACATTTTCATATTTCACGTTTTCTTTTTGCGATGATTGGCATATATATTCTGCAAGGGATCTTTATAGCAAGTAGCAAGTAGCAAGTTAGTTGGCGAAGTTTCTGCATATTGATAAAAACACAATCTTTTTTTCCAATCTTGTGAACCCATTTCGCTTTCAAACTGTCATGTATATGTATGCATAAATTAATAATTAATTTTTATTCTTCAGTTGCAAGGTATGTTTGTATGAACCGAATATAAGCAATTCGATTAGAAGCCAAACAATCTGGATGGCTGTGCGTATATAGTTGTCTAAAAGGTTTTTTAATTGTGTTCTTAGACTTGCAAAACAAGAGACTTCTCCGGCACCGTAAAGTATTACGTAAAGCTAACTTTATTAGCCGAGTCCTTACAACCATTTCGGTCGGTCCAATTTTTGTAACCCTGGAATTAAAAATAATCTTGATGAAACTTTGCTATATAAGTCGAAGATAAACGCATCGGACCAGTATATTATATAGTTACCACAGATACAATCAGTCGAAAGAGGAGTTTCTATGTATTATCCTAGTATATATTAGCCGACACAAGCACACATACAAGCCTATGTCCAAACAACAAGTGTGCGCCTTTTTTCACAGTGTTGGATAAATAAAGACTTGGTTGGGTTCCGAGTATCTTCTGCTCGAATTCTATCGATTAGATCGTTCTTACATGATTTTGTTTTTTCTGATCCTCGGCTGTACATTTATCAGAAAACACCACATTTAGAAAAATGCAATATTTAGTGTAATTAGTATTTGATCTTCTTTTTACAAAGGAGGCATCGGTCTAAAAATCAAAGGCTTGCGACATACGTCAGGTTGAAATGTATAATACATAAGATAAGATAAGTGTATAGTACACAATAATAAATCTGTTACATGTATATGTATGTATATATAACACCATAATAATATAATATGCTATTTTTTATTTATTTTCTTACAGATATTATGGACCACTGCGTGCACAGTTGAATTCGCAATTGATAATTGGCATAAACGTATTTCGGGAGCGTACTCGAGCGTAGTTGGCAGCAGAGGTTTTCGGTTGCTTTTGAAAGGAAAGTGTCACAGGCAAAGTATATTACATTATATTATATTATATATTTGAGAAAACCGACGAGGTCTGTAGTGTGTTCCACATTGAGCTCGGGTTTCGTCAGCAGCGGGCTGTGATCACTAAAAAACAAGTTCGTTGTCGACGAAACCTGCATACTGTGTGGAGAGTCAACGAGTTCCACTTCTGATCAATTAAATGATCAAAGTATATATCATTTATGTGCTAATGGGAATCTGCGATATCCCATCGGGGACTGGAGAAATTAATCCAAAAATCCAAAACAAGCTTTATTATTGCTTTGTGGAGGTTATTTTAATTTTGTGTTCAAGACTTTGACAAGGTGCAGCAAACCGACAGACGTACTCCACACCCATATTTCCTACCCTTCATATCGATGAACATATATATCGCCCATATTGTTATAGCTAGAACAATATCTATCACTAGCCTCATTGTTTTAATATATTACCTAGTCCACTAGGCTACTGCCAACTGCATCGTTCAAACTTATTTTACTTAAAAAATAAAATAAGTGTTTATATGTACATACATTGTGGACGGGTCGTAATCGGTGTTAATGTTAATGTCAGTGATAAAAAGAAAAATAATCGATAATACCACCGCGCTGATTCACTTAAGATATACACTCAGAATAAAAGGACAAAATCACTCTGAAATGAAGAAAAACGCTTTAAAATGAAAACCGTTCTGAAAACTAGAAAGATTTTTAAGCTTTAGAGATCATTTTGAAATGTACAAGAAAAAAATCCTTTTAATTAAAATGACCTTGCTTATCGTAGCCGTTAGTTTTTGTTTCAAAATAAATTATATGAAATTATAAGCCATCTGAAAAGTTTAAATATGTTGAATCTTAAAATATTAATGTTAAATAATTATAATAATATAAATTACAGAAAAGCTAATGGAAAAGTTTGTGTACACATATAAAAAATCACTTGGATATTAGATAAAAAGAAGAAAGAAAATAAAAACCCTCGATTTTAGAAATATACCTTCTATATATAATATGCTGGGTTACCCATGCCGAATTCTAAAATTTAGATCGATTTTTTCTGAGTGTATTCAAATACAAACATTGAAATGAAAAATCGATTAGTTATCAAGTAAACAATGAAAGTAATGGTAGAATATCAAACCTAAGCCCTAAGGCCTTATCGTTCCCAAATATGAAGTGAGCTGTATCTACACTCAAAAAACCAGCCGCTCTAAAAGTTAGGCAATCGGCCTAAGAGCTCGAAAGCGTTTACGGTTCTTAGATAATATTTTCTATTACCAAGGAATATTTTTCTAAACAATTGAAATGCCAGGCTTTATTAAAAAAAAATCCAAGCTCAAACACTATTTTACAAATATATACAGTAAAAGTGTGAAATGAAGTTAAAGTACAAACATATGTATGAAATACTATAAAATTTGAATGTAACTGTTATATAAAAAATGACTCTCATTTTAAGTTAGACATTACAATTTTTGATATTAAAATAAGAGTTTCGAATAGCACAGAGGATATATGCACAAATACATAATAATATATAAATAACCATTACCATTTGTCACTGACAACAGCCGCGAACATCGGAAGCCCAAGTTAACACCCAAGCATTAACTAAAAACAAATTACACATACTATATGACGAGTTATACGCAACTCTGACCACTATCTAACCAAAGCGATAAGAAGTAAGTGCGAAAGACATTTATTTTTTAGTTTTCTTACAACAGCAGTGGCGCCTACACTTTTATTTCCCACCTTGAAAACAACTGTTTGTGTTTGGTGATTACTATAAACACCAAATTTATTTTGAACAAATTTTCTGACTTCAATTAATGTGTGAGCCGAACATCTTGATTAAATACGAACGAATGCCATCTGTCACATTTAGGTAAGAATAATTGATTTTTTTTTTAGTCAAAATTTTAGTTATAAAAATAATATTAGAATATGCTTATACAAAATTTGCTTAATAAATGGGCTGGTTGCCTTACACACATCATTTTAAGTAGTTCAAACAACATTATTTATGGGAAAATATAAACGAATTTTAAAATTTTGCCATAAAGTTTGTAACGTGCTGAAGCAAATATTTATTGTTATTATACTTGCTTCACACTGAATTAATAATAATATCCAATAAAAATATCCATTGTCAATCAATAAATCACTGTAGATTACTAAGATCGTACTCCACTTTTCTTTTTTTCTGGCCATGCCCACTCTCGCCTCCAAAATTCGAAAAAGCCTATATCTGCCGCAATTTAAGAGCTACAGTTGTAAAACTTGGAAGGAACGTTACTAGCTTATATATGCCGCAATTTGAAAGGCAAGCTTGGACAGTACTTCTTGTTCTTTGTTACTTGCTATCCGCTGGAATAACTTATGGTATCAAAGTATTTCGCAGTCGATTACGCCCGACTACAAAGTTCTGTCTTGTTAAAACTAAATTTGTTGCACAACTTTCAAGTGTTATTTTTCAGTGCCCAGTCCCAAATGTGTTGGTCTTATATTGAAAATTGTGTTAATCTGTGTGTTAACAGCGGCAGACAAAGAAAGCACAAAAATCGCTAATCAACTACTCAAACGCTGTCTGCCAGCTTAAGTTACTGCCACAAATATTTGAAGCATTCAGTGTCATAGAGAACTTACTGATGTATAGCTGTACTGAGTCGCGGAGTCAAGTCATTACAATAGTCAACCATTTCACACCAATGATTGATTTCGAGTCAGCTCTTTGAGTCTTACCCCAAATACATTTTATTATGTCGCTAACTAACTTAAACATAAATGGCTTTTATGAAGAGCCGATTTTATTGTGGAAGACAAAGCAACGCGTTCATTACAGAGATGATGTGGCGCGTGCCAAAAAGTTCGTGTTTTCTATTGAAAGTTAATGAATACATTTTATTGTTATCAAACTCAAATCACACACATTTTAAAGAAGCAAACCATCAAATACCTTTAAAGTGTGTGTGTGTGTGAATGTGTGATGAGTGTGTTTTAAATAATGTGTTTATTTTACACTATTTATTTTCATTTGATATCTATAAAATATCTACCACAATAACAACATATTATCGAAAATAATTGTTGCTGCTTGTTACTTAGACAACGCCACTGCCGATAACGGCATGGTTAATATGAGCCAGCAAGTTATTTTTAGCCCTTATTGAAATTCAATTAAATGCATTACTGTAGTTCGTGTATATTATTTACTAATGACAGCTTCTGAATTATGGTTTTGGCGCCAAGCATAACTTACCTCATTATTTAGAGTTTTTTTTTTAAATATTTCTAAAAAAAAACATAGTTTTTGATTCTTAATTCCAGCGCACATTTTTGTAAAAATTATAAAGTAGATAACATCACATTTACATCAACTATTTTTTTACTCTTCTATATATACAAACACTCTAGATAGTTAATAAATTCATATAACTTAATTGGAAAGGGCTTTTTCACTGCACTTCGAACCGCGAGCCATCCAACGCAAGTTGTGTTACTCCCCACAGAGTTATACGGGAAAGAACTATTAACATATAACTTAATATTGCTTTCATAGCAGCAATCGCAAAATTTAATAAATAATGCAATTCATATGATCGCTGATGGACTCCGGTCTGCAAGGGTATATCAGTCTGCTGCGGATGTGATGTGGTCGTTTTTTCTGGTTATTATTTATATTAAATTCGGAGATTCTAGCTCTAAGACTGAGTGAAATATAGGTTTTCGAATTTTGTGGGAGCATTTTCACAGTTTAATTATAATACTTAATTATTAGTTGCCACCGAAAATCCAACAAACTTGCTTCCAATAGCAACAATTGAGCATACTATGTAGGCGTACATAGCACTTACATCGATTCATAAGTATTTATATATACCTTGAACTGTTTTCACCGGAGGTTCTGTTACTTCAGCACAAAATTATATTTGATATTTCACTTAGCTGCTCTCCGTTAATCGCATACAAAGCTGATTAGTGTAAAATTAGCACGGAAAGTTTTGCTTTTTTATAAGCATCACGCATATTTATGTACATATGTACATTATATGTATAAAAATAAAGTGCACGCGAAAGAAAAAGTCCACCGAGCTGAGTGGATCCTGCTTTGATATTATAATAAAAAAAGGAGTTGTAAAAAACAGAATATATATATATATGCATACAGGTAAATTTGGATAACAGTTATATAATAGATGAATGGGGTTCAGGGTCTGCATTTCCTAATTTTAGCGTGGATTTTTTTAAAATTTAAAAAAATACGCCTAATTTCTTGCTGTTGGTTTCTATGTGGAAACATACATAATTCTTATATTGGGGTTTTTGTTACCTATTTTTCTTATTGAGCATTAGTGTATTCTAAGATTTCAAATATACAAACGTTTTACATAATTACTAAATTTCGGGGCGGTTTTTTTTTCTGAGCGTAGATACAAAACGGAAAATAAACAGTAGCGAAATTATCAAATTGCTCATTTATGTTAGTTTCATTAAAAGAAAACATTATTGACTCACTGCTTTAGTAAAGTAAACTGCTCGACTAATGGACTTCATACATTTTCGCCAATTTTTAGATGTGTGATATGTGCATATACAGAAAGTCGAAAAGATATACAATTTGGCATGTTTTTTGTTAAAACCAATTACAATTGATAAGTGGCGAAACGCTAATTGTAAAATTGAAATATATTATGTGACATAATTTTGATTTGAACAACAAAAGCTGCAGACATTCAACATGGTATTGATGAATACAGACTTACTTATTTGTTGTGTTATCAGTCGGTCGGTGATAGCTTTGTAGAGTTCACCGCCCGTGTGCTGGTCTTAAATTGGCTAATTAGGTGTGCTTCAGTCCTACCAATGCTAACTCCGTTATGAACGTGCAATCATTGCAAAGCCAAACAAAAAAAAATTAATTGACAAAATCAATCAAAAACCAATCAGCAACTCAAGATATCAATATAGTACATACTGACCAGTGAGGCCACATCCATCTTTTGAATTAGTCGACGAAAACCCGTGTTGATAGTTGACATTAACCAGAAGTTTGTTACGGCAATGTTAGTTGATGTTAAAATTTTAAGTTGAACAGAGCTGGGGATTTCCCAGCGTGTCTGCTGTGCTTCTACAATAGTACATTCCGAAGTTTTCACGAAAACTGTTGAATTCACACCCGATCTTACGTCAGCAATCAAGTACTTACCGACAGTTGTCAATTTATTGCAATAAGGCCGAAAAAATCGATATCCTTCTCTCGCCTAACTCCGTCGACGGCGCTGGAAACGCCACTCAACTTTAGTTCATCGATTGCCGCTACCTCGAACTCTATCAAACGGTACGCTCGTACCGCATGTGATCACTGCGGCCATCATAACATACCAATTATGTCACACCCAATATCGCCGCTAGCGAAATCGCAGACTAATTTGGAGCTGATGGATCCAAGTAGCCAGCAGCGGCAGGCACTTTTACCACTGCCAACCATTGGTATGCATCGTGATGACTCAGCTTGCACACTCCAAGTGTCCCGCCGCCCTTCTATACTACTGCAAGAGATCCTGACCCAGCGACCCCCTGGTGTTGGACGCAAGGATCCCAGTAATTTTCTTCATCCACGCAACTCTAAAAATGCAGGGTATAGCTGGTCTTTAAATTATTTACATATCGTACGCCTGTTAAATATTGTTAACTAATTGTTAAGTGGTCGCCGTCTTTCTCATTTCCTTTTTCTTTTATCTTTTCCAACTAAGAAATCCACATGGAACGGTTAATGGCAGCACGGCGACTATTAATTTTCAAAGCGGAACTGCCAGTGCTCGCAATGGTTCGAGTGCCAACTATGACAGCGGTGCAAAAAGCTTTCAGGCCAAGCAGCAGAAAGAAAAGAACCGACGAACGGGCAAGTAAGAAAGTCCTTAGCCTAACCTAAGATGTTGCAAGATACATTTCTTTCCCATCTTTTGTAGCGATGCCATCAGCTCGGCATTGTCTGCCACTTACTGCAAGCTACTCGTGCTTCTAGGTGTATGCCTCCCCATTACTGAAGTCATTTCGGATCAAATACCTACATATGTTTATCAAGGATTTTATGTTTATTTATATGCTGGCAGCATATTATTTGTGATATTTGTTTACATAAGTGCATTTCGAAATCGCTCGCTTTTTAATGCACTCAAGGATTTTCGTAAGTCTAATTCATATGTACATACTTTGTACACTTTTGTTTTGAATATATGTTTCCCGTTTCACTTTTGCTTCAAATATTACTTTTTTTAATGGGAAAGATTTACAAAAAAATACCCTTGTATGTAAGAGTGGTGTACTTGATACACACCAATTAAAAGATTCCACATAATCAGCCCCACATAAAACTTAACTTAAATTTGCTTAATGGCCAAAGGTTTTGTACATAGTAAAGATCCCATATTGTATCAGTAGATATGTAAATAACTGCAACCATAATTTATACAAATGGTTTTTGTAATGAAATTGATGTCAGTTGTCAGAAGATGGACTGATGTCTGCAATGTTATGTAATCTTCGGCGTAGCTTATAAACTTAACCCAATAAAAATTAGTAAAAGTGGTATAATGAAAATGTGCAATAGTTTATAGATTAATGTTGAACATTTGAAGCTGTGAAACTGGAAAAGGCCGTCATTATTTATGTATGAACCTTAACAATTTGTTTTAATTCTTGATTGTTTTAGATGCGAAGAATAGCAATATACACCTAAAGCACAAAGTGACTCACTTCGGAAGTTTCTACCTACGCGTAGGTGCTATTGCCTTCGCAATTGGGACAATGGTGTATTCGGGCTTGGAATTTGGTCAATTCTTTGAACTAAATGGCCATCCGGGATGTCACGACGTGTTTGTGGCCATCACTCCTATCTGCCGCATGGTCTTGTGCATTGCACAGGTACAGTTCATCTTTCTTAACACCACGTATATGGATATGGCGCGTCATAAGGTCACCTCGCGATTCGGACTTATGCACATGGTGGCCACCAACCTGTGTGAATGGTTATACGTACTGGTCGAGGAAACAAAGCACGAAATATTTCATATTAGTCACCACGATGCGGGCCAAGATCCGATCTTACATAACGGTACACATGGCGGTCCCGATTGGTCGGCTCTTAATGATTCCTTACATTTGCATAGTCCCCATCAGACTGTATCAACTATGCAAACCAACTCCACTTCACCGCTCCACAAGATATTAGTAAATTTGACGGAGACGGTTGTAAATATATCAGTACCAGAACCGACTCATGCCCCATTTACTGGATGTTCCCGTACAACAATCATGGGTGCTTTGGTTCAACAGCTGTCTCCGTTTCTATTTCCGTGCACAATTGAATACTCGCTCATTTGTGCAGTTATTTTATTCGAGATGTGGAAAACCGTTAAGTCCATACCGGACATAGACAAGACACGTAAAAACTCGGTGAAGCCAGTTGCGCAGAAGCCGGCACACCACTTCTCTGTCGATTGCTCCCAATCGCACAAGGGTCTGTTTTTCGGTATACTTATTATTGTTATGACCATAATCTCAATGATTATGTACTTTGTATTGTATACGCAACCCGGCTACGAACTCATCGCAACCCAGGAAGTTACACTCTGGGAGACTTTTATGTACTTCATGTGCGCCTCCGCAATAATAACAGGTCTGTATATTAATAAAAAAAGCGACCAACTGCATATATTATCTTAATTCTTTCATGACAGGCATGATTCTAATGCGCGATCTAAAGTTTGTAAAAGATACGAGCGACGAACACCATTCAATGGATTTGGATAATCTCCTGCTGGTAGTGGCCCAGACAGGCGTCTACTTGTATGGAATGTTCAGCATTCTTGGTAGCTACTTTGCCAAATGGGACACCGTACCGGATCGAGTTGAAGGCATTATCGCGGAGGTGTTTGGTGTGGTGCAGACATCTCTGCAGACTATGTTTATACTACATGCTAGCCATCGACGCTGCAAAGGATCAAAACAGGTCCGACGAAAACCCGGCCGCGAGATTATAACCTTCCTTTTGGTCGCAAATATTGCCATATGGTTTGTCAACACTCTTATCAAAGGAAGAGCGGTGTTTCGTGAATCGCACCTTGAGTTTTTCGGCGTTTGGGGATGGACGATTATCACACATATTTCAATGCCACTGGCGATTTTTTATCGCTTTCATTCCACGATTTGTCTATTTGAAGTGTGGAAAGTAACATACAAGGCCAAGGCTCATTAGGTTGTGCTGGATTCAAATTTATAAATGTATTTTCCATGTTTTTTTTTTTTATTAAATTATTTTTAGCCTTACTGTTGGACTATTCTTTTGTTAGTATTTATTCTTGAAACTATTACAACAGCAATGGGAATTTCGAATTCAAATATTCGACGACAATATTTGAAATCCAATTCAACGCACTCAGAGAGATGCTGTTCAAAGTGAGTGGGAGTGATAATAATATTTATTAATAACAATGTTTGCCATTTTAATTAATTTTTTGTAATGCTTATAAGCATTTTTCGGATTATTCAAATAAAATATTTTGGTGAATGTTGACCATGGGCAGGAGAAAAATGTTGATTGAACTGAAGACTCATTTTATGAAACTGCAATTTTGTTAAAATAAATTTTTTTATTTTAATCCTCTCGGTTTCAAACTCAAATCTAAAATTGGAGAAGTACTTCACCTGTTTTTAAGATTACAATAAATAAACTCAAATTTATATAGCATTTTTTCCCCAATAACAATAAATTTTAATTCACCAATGAAATTAAAATCCATTCCATTATAGAGTTGTTTACTCTTTAAAGATACACAATGGTACTTGTCAAAAGGTAAGAAAAATAAATTTCTAATTCACTCATCACTTTGACTATTAAATAATAATGCAAAAATAAGTATTATAATTTGTTGCTATATATTTGTGTGCTGTCTGAAGTTTTTTCCACACCCTTAGAGATAGAGACTTGAAACTTGGAACACATTCTGGTCTGTACGCGCGTCAGACAAAGTGTAAAAATTTGAGTGCTCCGTCCACTAGGGGGGGGGTTGGGAAATCGATAAAATCGATATTCGCAAATCGCAAACCACAATTTTAAGGCTACAGTCACTAAATTTAATTGGTAAGTTGTTGGCGAAGTCCTTCAAAGACCGGCATGTGGCACGCCCACCTCCGCCACCCCCTCCCATCCCTAGACATTTTAAATGGCTATATCTTCCTCAGCTTTTGAGTTAGAGCTGTCAAATTTGGTAGGTATATTACTGGTAGCCGTCTTTCAAAGTGACAAAGCAACAGATCAACAGAGATAACATATTTTTATAGCCACGCCCATACCTGCGCCCATAATCGCAAATGCCGATATTTGGGAAAGTATAAATCGACAAATTCGCATATCTTCCACCATTTTAAAGACAGATTGAGAAGTAACTTGCTGGTAACCTACCAGACCACTCCCGCTGCGCCCAGTAAATTTGACCCTAGAAATCGGAATTGGACCACACCCACTCCCGCTCCCGCTCCCAAAAACGATAAAGGCCTAGCTTGGAAGGAAGATTTGTAGGAACCTTCTCCATAATTTCACCCTTCTTTGTCCATTGTCATTACGCCCGACTGCAACGTTCTCGCTTGTTACAGATTAGAACGGAGAACAAAAAAAATGAATTTTGTGTGTCTTATTATTTGGCATTAATTATTTTTAATTGAAAACTAACAGAATCAGTAGAAACGTTATTAATAAATAATATTATCAACATTTTCGATGATATATGTATATATATAGTTATTACATTATATATAGTTGACAGGCAATACTCAATTAGGCAAGCTAAGCAAAGCTATGAAACAGAGTACAGCTTTACGTATGGCACTAGATACAATTTACAGTAGCACATATCGGTTTGGTTTTGTTATCGGTCTTATACGTTCATAAAAGCTGATCTCTTGTTCATCTATCTTTTATTCATTATGTAAAATTGAATCACCTATATAATAGGCACACTATTAACTTCACTCTACTAATTTGTAATACGTAGATTGGCATTAACCAAACTTTAACAACAAGTGCAAACTAGCTGTACATACATATCTGCCTACAATATGTTATCGTCTTTTATGTGATTCTTTATATATTGATATACAATTTTATATGCAGCTTTTATTGTAAGTTTCGTTGTTAAAAATATGTAACTTTATTAAAATATAGATTACGCATTTATTCGGCCTATAACATTTTTTATACGGTTTTGTAAAGATAGCTTACTTGAATGTTGACACATGCATTTGCATATACGTAAAGAACTTATATGCTCTGGAAGTAAATTAGTATATGTAGCTTTTGTTATCATGTGAGCTTATGTTCCTGATTGGTGCAGAAATCTCTTACATATAATTCTCGATCAAAATTGACCGGCTTCAAGTTTTATATTGCCTGTATATAGGTAATTGCCGGAAGAAATATGACTAATCTTTTCAAAGTTTTTAAATGTACAGTTTAATGCTTAGTTATTGAATGTTGAAAATTTGATAGATATGGTTCATCATCATACTTTTTCAAAAGTCTTCAAAAGTATCTATATACTTCAATATTACTGTTTTTTTTTGCACATCAATGCTTCCAAAAATAGTTTTTATCCATTTGAAACTTTGAAAGTGATAATTTTTTTTAATTTTTAATATGTCAATGTTTAGGGAAAGATATCGTTTCATGTAAGGAAGTTTTTCACAAATTACATCTGTCTAAAAATAAAACAAGGAATTCAGTTGAATAAACGATTTTGGGATACCCTGTACCCAAATCAAATAAATCCCTTCACATAAAAAATACTTATCTGTATAACAATTATGCTTATAACCAATCATTCTGCAATTTTCAAGATATAGAGATGATATGCGAAAAAATGCATGGACTACGCTAGACGTTGTTTTTAATAATTTTTTGAAAAGTTTTTGCTTCTATCAAAAACTTTTAGTGAGCTTAATTTCGGTATGTATATATGTACTATGCTATACGAGCTGGACTAGGTCAACTGTTGATGCTGATCTACGATATTTGGTTTAATTTCTGTAAATGATGTTTTGTCTCTATTTAGATCATTCTTATAAAACGTATTATACCCATTTTATAAGTGTCGACCTCGGAATTGAGAGCATTGAAAATAATTGGAATTAGGGGTAGTTCACCGACTATTAATTTATTTATAGTTATGTTTACGTATACATGTATACGCAGACCATATGACTTTAAATTAAACTAATTCTAATGATATTAAACACGGAAATTGTTATCAAATTTTCCAAGGATTTTTTATCGATAATATTATTTGACAATAATATAGGTAAGCTTTCCATTACATATGTATAAGCTTATATTTATAACGAGTTATAATCGATTTCTACATCCATATTTCATTTTGATTCTTAAGACATTCCAGAACTTAATATATGTGGTGTGAAAGCGTACAATATATACAAAAGTTCTGTTTAACCGTTGCTGAGCATTTATATATAACATACATACATACATATATATTTCACTTTAACACACCTCGCAACCAATTTTGAAGACAAAAGCTATTCCTAAAAAATTATATGAATGGCTAATTTCTCCAATTCAAGTATGTCAAAATCTTTAGTCAAAAACTAATTTAAACCAATATTCAACAACTCTTTATAATTTGGCTAGCTGCTAACGCTCTATTGTATTTAGTTGTTCTTTTTAGTGTAACTTTCAACTTATAATATTTTAGAATGGATAAAATGCAGCTATGCTGGAAGTGCTAGTAAAATTTAGTATCACAGTATTTTATATAAGGTCAAATTTTGTTTTATATGTATGTTTATTGTTATGCAACATTAATTGTCAATATTCATAAGTAGCATTTTTATTGTTGGATACATAAATGCAACTCAAATGAAACAAGTATTACGAGAACCTAAAGAAGGTAATTAGTTTTCTGTGTAAATTCTATAACCAAACGAATTCTTCAACAAAAAAGGAAACTCAAAAAGTTTATAACATTTTTTAAGCCCAATAATTATCTTAAAGTTGATTCATTTAATCAAAAATATATTGCTAATTAATATGTATTCATAAATAATTGTCAATAGTTATTAAAAAGCATCGATTGTTTTTGCAAAAATTCATTTAACTATTTTCAGATTTTTTTTATAAAAATTCAAACTAAAATTCTGATGTCTTCTACTTCATTCAACTAGCTTTATTATAAAATAGAACAAGAAAGAACGGCTATCTCAGACACGTTGAAGATTACATACCCAATGCTGACATCTAAATAAATTAAAAAACCGATCGATTGTTTCTATAGAGGTTTATATAGTATATGGATGATGCTTGTCCAAATGTAAGAAGCATAATAATACTTATAGCAAAAGAAGATTTTTGAGAATATGCTGATAAGCAAAAAAATTCTTATTTTTTTTCAGCAAAGAGAAGTATATACCCTAAGCTTAATCCAAGTTTCATTTTAAAGGGCATCAGTTCGTATATAAGTAAACAAACGGCTAGATCGGTTCGACTTTTGATATTCGGCTATTAATAATCAATAATAAATTTATATAAATTTATTATATATATTATGGGGTTGGAGATTCTTCGTACTGTCTTTTAAATATATTTGCATAACGCCCTTTTACCCAGGCAGTGTCTCACACCCACCACTGTATTTTTGCCCAACTAAAGAAACTTCCTCTCCGCGTGGAAAACAAAGACCAAAAGGGCCACTTTGATGTTGTTTGTTCTGTAGCATTTGAAATCAATGTGCTTATACAGAAAGTAAGTCGGACATGGTATATTCACTAATTAAGAAATGTCTAACATGCCTTAAAATTATTTTTAAATATTTAGTACGCCAAGCTTAAGCCAAACATAAAAGCCAGTTTTGAGATAGAATGGCCTTCGGCTATTATTATAAGGAGTGTTTATATTTATGGCTAAGAATTACATTATAATTGATAACTGGAAAACTGTTTTTTTTATGGTACACAGTCTAAGAAAGTTTATGTGGGCGAGGCGCAGATTTAACGTGGAATTCTGCTATTTTTTAAAGGTTTTTTTTTTTTTTTTTATTGAAGATGGTTTTATAGAGATGTATATATATGTGTGATTCTGTAATCTGCGGGGAACGGCATATAATGTTAGTTCAAAGCTGTTAGTAATTGGTTATTAAAAGTGTTTTCATATATGTAAAGTCGGAAACAGTAGTCACATATTGATGTTTTGGCATTTCTGCTGGCTCGGTCCTTGTCGTTAATGTTAACATGGCTAGGGACCCCCATGAGTTTCATTTTTAAGGTTGTGAACATTGTGTTATTATTAAATTCATTGATTCAGGGAATCTCTAAACAGTATGTTTGGAAAGTAATTTACATATAATTTTGTAAACTATTTCGATAGTTCTTATGCCTTATCAAAAAAAAAAAACATTTTATCTATTTTGTATACAATTTATACAAATGTTGCTCGTTGTTATTTTTTGCGTCAGTTTGTAATCATTTCTTATCTGATTGTAGAAAATATAATATATATATATATATAAATATTGTTCATAATTGTGGATACTGTCGTACTTTTGAAGAGAAGCGTAAGTATGCGATATGAAAATGTTGTAAGGAAATGTGAAACGTATTGAAGACAACATACCGATCACATAAAGTACATTAAGTACATACATAAATGTGTACTTGACTAGGTTCAACAGCAGAGCCAATCTTCTATGGAAGCAACACAAATCTTTCCCTGTTTTTATTCAATATAATAATAATTTAATAAGATAATTTTTGATATGGAGTTACTCATTATATAGTCTTTAATGGAACAACTGGAAGTAATAAGTTTTTCTTACTTTCATAAAAAATTACGTAAGTTGCACTGCTGCTTCTGTATAGATTCATACAAATGCCGAAGTTGCACGAGTGCTCAGTAGATCAAATACCTTCTTTCCGAACGATCTTACTAACTGATAGGCAATTAGTCGCTATAAACATTTTTGTAATATATTATTGCGTTCTTATATTTTGAGAACAAATTATTAACATCGGAAAACTGTGTCATAGCTGTAGCTGCCATATGTGGTCTGCAAAGGTATATAATCTTCGGGGTGCCGAACAATCTTTTTATTTATTATTGATTTATGACATCAGATGACGAATGATAGAAAATAAATGTAAAACGAAGTAGAATCGATTTTCTCACAATCTAAAGCCTTTATTTGAATACAAGCAGTGTCGCCTTTTACCTTTAAATATTCTATAACCCAAAAACAGTTAAATAAAAAAACAAAAAAGGGCAAATCATTTGAATAATCCCAGACTAATATGAACTTTTGTTCCGGACCGCGTTTATTCAGAGTTTACATGCATACACATATGTATGTAGGTATATACCGTTAAATTTACGCTTATACAAACATAATCCGCAGCATTCTAGAACAGTGCAAGTGGTATCTCTTAATTAAGTATCCTCTTATTTGTATCTAGCGTCAAATAAATTCCAATCATTTTAATGAAAAACTTCGCAAACACTCCGTTGTTATTCAATGTTAAATAAATGGAGGTGATAAATGTTCAAATCAAATTAAATGCAATGGCGTATAAATCAAAATTGGACTTTCGGCCAAATCGTTTATTAAAAATAATACAATTAATACAATAAATGTATTTCATTGGACAAGATCAATGGAGAAATCAATATAACATAATAATTTAAATTAATTCATTTTAAGTCTTTAAGGTTCCAATTGACTAATAAGGCCTGTGTGTTTAATGTTCGGCAATTATCTTATAATTGATCTTGATCTTGATCTTTGCAAACTGACCTAAAAACAATATGTTTTTACATATTTCCTGACGGAAAACTTTTTCACAATTGGAAGATTCGAATCTTATGCCTTTTATTTTAAAGTTACTGCAATCACATTAACTTCAAACACATTAAACGATATTATGTTTAACTAACCTTTCCCAAAAGTTGTATAACAAGATGGCACTGAATCGGAAGATTTTTTGAGGTATTCAGGCAGTTTTTGTTTGTGAAAAATTAAATTGATTATTATGAAGGTAGCTCGTTTCAAGAGTTACCTAAAACTATTATATTTAATTAAAAGTGAATTTTTTGAAATGAATATTAACGCTCAAATAAACGTAAAGACATTCTTAATCCATATAATTGATTTTATATTGTGTACAAAAAAAAAGCATGGACAAGAAACCCAAATTTAAAATCCCCTGTTCATTTTGGGATTGGGTATTTTGTATTTAAATATAAATGTATTTTTATAAAAAGTAACTTCAATTATCTAAAGCAAGAAATAAATAAATGAGTTGCTGCTAGCAAATTAATTTAAATAGTGATTATAATCTTTGGAACAATCTTTTTTTCAGAAAATGGTCTACCCAAAACTACGCACAAATTATTAAATGTGAAGTTTTCACATACTTATAGATATTTTCACTTCCTTTGTGATTATTTTACTACTTACAATTTAATTATTTGTTGTAGAGGCTAGTATAACTCATGTAAGTATACATGCTTAAATTTGATAATAATAATATATGTATTATATTTATACATATATATTATATATAACATAATTATATATTTATACATATATAAATATATGTATATGTATTATGTATAAATATATGTATGTATATTTTGTTTTATTTGATTTTTATAAAGAGTAATACATACAAAATTGGGTCTAGCCCGATTTTCAATGAAAGTAAAAGAGAGCAAGATATAACTCAAAGTGGTTATTTTTTCAGAAATTTTAATTTCGAAAAACTTGTCATGTCATGTTATTGGTGTAGCCTTCAATAGGTACAGTTCTTAGTTAATTTATGTTGCAAATGTTTGCAATGTAACAATCTGGCAACCCTCGATTAGCTTATCCTAAGTTTTCTTTGTCCGTTCCTTCGCATATACTCAGTAATTAATATCTCAATAGTTCTGTACACACTCCGTTTTTGACTGCCGAATGCGTCGCGTCGTCGACTAATAAAATTGTGATTCCTGCATATCGTTATCTTGTTTATATACGCTGTAAAACTGTGAGCTTGGATCTAAAAGAAATAGCAGGTTATGGGCCCAGTGATAAATAAATAAGAAAACGTTGACAATAAATAGTGTAGCTGTGAAAAATGGCTGGCGCATTTATTAAGATTGAGCCACTGTGTGCGGAGAACTACGACACGTGGAAACTGCAGATGCGTGCTATATTAGTGAAAAACGAACTATGGCAATATGTCGATGGAACAAAAATTTGCCCAGAAAATGTGGCAGATCGAGCAGTATGGAAAACATACGATGAAAAGGCGCGCGCGGACATATTATTATCGATTAGCCCATCGGAATTGGCTATAATTGAATATTGTAATTCGGCAAAAGAATACTGGTTGAAATTGCAGGAGACATTTCAATCAAAGGGGCCAGTGCGAAAAGCAAGCCTGCTGAATGAAAGATGTAAAAAGAAATAGCGAAAAAAGAAATAGCAAAGAAAGAAAAAGCGATAAAGTGCAGCGTGAAGACAGAAAATGTTTTAGCTGCGGCAAAGTTGGACATTTCGCGCGAAATTGTCGAAGCAACCCAAAGAAGAATATGAAACGCAATACGAATGAACAGAACAGTGCGGGTACAGCAGAAAACGGTGAACTTTCGCTAAACGCGTTAGAGATGGCCTTTTCTGCCGATGAGAAAAATGGCTTGTGGTGCCTCGATAGTGGTTGCACGGCACACATGAGTTCAAATAAGAGCATGTTCACCGATATTGCAAAAGTCGGAAAGACTTTACATTTGGCCAACAATAAGACCACACGGATTAGTGGCATTGGTAATGCTAAAGTCGCAGTTAAGAAACAACAGCAACGAGTTGATTTAACGTTGAAAGATGTTTTCTATGTATCGGATTTGCGCCAAAATTTGATGTCGGTTTCCAAAATCACAGACAATGGTTTTGAAGTTCATTTTCGGAAAAATGAAGCACTTGTTATGAAAAATAACAAAGTTTGGCTGCGTGCGAAAAGATACGGTAACTTGTATTACTTGAATGGCGAAGAGCATCAAGTGAATAGTGTAATGTATGGTGGTCAAAACGACCTTGATCTATGGCATTATAGAATGGGACATCTGAATGAAAGCGACTTGAAAAATATGGCTAAAAGTGGCAAAGCCTACGGCATGAAAATGTGCGAGAATGGAAAATTGTCGAAATGCGAAATCTGCATAAGCGAAAAGCAAACTGCAAGCATTTATAAAAGTGGAAACGAAAAACGTACGACAGAACTACTGGAAATAGTTCACAGCGATGTATGCGGCCCAATGAGAACGCAATCCCTGGGAGGATGTAAATACTTCGCTACTTTTATAGATGACTATTCGCGCTATTGTGAAGTTCACTTTCTTAAACAGAAATCAGAGTTATTTGAAGCTTTTAAAGCATATAAAGCTACAGCAGAAAACTTCACGGGTAAGAAGATAAAAGTACTTCAGTCAGATAACGGGACTGAGTATTGCAACAAAGAGTTCGACAAGTATATGAAGGTGAACGGAATCCAGAGACGCCTTACAACACCACACACGCCACAGCAGAATGGCTTAGCTGAGAGACAGAATCGTACCCTGGTCGAGATGGCACGCTGTATGATGAAGCAATCCGGTGTGCCGCCATCCTTTTGGGCAGAAGCAGTAAATGCAGCATGTTACATCAGAAACAGATGTGTAACGCGGGGTCTATCCGGCGAGATTCCGCATACTTACTGGACGAAGAAAATTCCTACAGTGTCGCATTTACGTATATTTGGTACGAAGGCATATGCATTAATAAAGGGTTCAAATAAGGATAAATTTGAATCAAGATCGGAAGAATGCATACTGGTCGGCTACTCAAATACATCGAAGTCATATCGATTATATTTACCTGAGAAACGTAAGGTAATAGTAAGCAAAGATGTCAAGTTCTTGAATGTTCCAGGTTTCAAAAGTGAGTACGCTGAGTTCTACGAACGTGATCAAGACATCAATATCACGAGTAAACCTTGTGATGGGTCTACCAGCGACGATAACAGTTCAGTTGAACGACCCAAGCAGAAGCTAGTTGAGCAGCAGCGTGGCAGAGGGCGTCCCAAGATCGAGAGGACAGGCCTGCGTGGTAGGCCACGGAAAATATATCAACCACCAGCACAGGTGAGCAGCAACGACGAGCAGAGCAGTTCAAGCGAGACATTCGAGGAGTGCGAAATTGCATACATGGCTGCGACAGATGATCCAACTACACTGAAAGAGGCGAAAAGCCACAAGGACAGCGTCAGTTGGACAAGGGCAATTGAAGACGAGTTTCTGGCACAGGTACACAATGGAACGTGGGAAATAGTGGAACGCCCTAAGGATCGGAAGATTATAGGTTGCAAAATGGTGTTTCGGACAAAAGACAATGGCACCATGTCAGGAAAAAAGAAAGTTCGATTGGTTGCTAAAGGATACGCACAAAACACATCGATGTGCGCCACCATTTCATCCAGCAGAAGCACCAGAGTGGCGACATCCAGGTTGGCTACATGCAGACGGAGCAAATGCCAGCAGATGTCCTAACGAAGGGTCTAAGCAGTGCCAAGCATCATGGTTGCATTTCTTCATTGGGCGTCACTAGTATTTAAGTTTAACAGAATTGTTACTTTGAGAGGGCGTGTTGCAAATGTTTGCAATGTAACAATCTGGCAACCCTCGATTAGCTTATCCTAAGTTTTCTTTGTCCGTTCCTTCGCATATACTCAGTAATTAATATCTCAATAGTTCTGTACACACTCCGTTTTTGACTGCCGATTGCGTCGCGTCATTAGACTACTAAAAGTGTGATTCCTGCCTGCATATCGTTATCTTGTTTATATACGCTGTAAA
>JAWNLN010000016.1:0-11565 GCA_035042305.1 Drosophila glabriapex
CGTAGCGAACTCTAGCGACTTTCTTGTTATTTATTTTCATACTGAAAATTTAGTTGATCTTTTTACCTAGTGTTTTTACATTTATTTTTTTCTTTGGTCACCTTTCTGTTGAAATTCCCAAATATGTATGTATGAATTTGAAGAAATGATTTATTTAAACTGAACTCTATTTACAGAGCTCTATTGTGCACACGCGCCCATCTACGCCCACTGTGGTGACTCACACCCACGATGAGGACTACTCGGAGGAGGAAGAGACGGCCAGCGGCGCTGAGTCGCCATTGGAGCAACTGCAACGCGAAGCCTCCGACTAATTGTGTCAGTGTCTGTCCACCATAACCTCCCCCAACCCCCTCTTTGCGGAGATCAACGAATTTGCAATCCAGTTTCTTTCGTCAATTTAGCAGTTCTACTCCGTATACCTAAACGAATGTTGCAGGCTTCCTTGTTCTACAGGTGCAACTAGTGAGAAACGTGCAATTTTTTTTTCGATTTTACATATACAGTTATAAAGTCTATATACAATAAAAATATATGTACACATATATACACACTAGCTGGTTGCTTCCAAATGCCCGAAATATATAAATGCATTTTGTAACAACAAAATGAATCAAATATGGTTTTTACTATTTTTTTGCGTACTGAGCTGACTTACTGTCTGTCCGTCCGTCACTTGCTTTGCGAACGAATCGCTCAATTTCATACTCTATATTTGCGGGTGTGAAACATTATATTAATATTCTGGCTGCAGTTGCCAACTTTTATTTTATCACAGTTCGACTGAAATCTCTGTGATCTGTAAAACTTAACATATTTTATTGAATTGTTTGACATAGCAATAGTAATTGGTAACTGGTCGCTGAGAATGGTGACTGTTCGTGTTGAGATTTTGATACAAAACCGTTAATATAAGTACAGACCATTTGTTAATATTATCAGTCAGTATTGGTTGTGTTGGTGGTAGTGGGAATTCAAGGATCATGACTCGAGCGACTCAAAGAGCTTTTCAAGCAGGTCTCTCAGTTCGATAGCAAAGGAAAACTTTTTAAATGCATCCGTTTGTTTATCCGCTAGATGATCTGACATCATGATTAATTGCTTATGTAGTTTTGTGCCTCGCAACATTGCCCTGCATTTGGCACTGAAACCGAACAGCTTCCACAGGCAAAGCACCACCAGATGGTGCTCCACATAGGGATCGATGTTTGCATCACGTTCACCACAACCATCCTGTACTGGCTCTGACACAATGTCCCGCAATAGATCCACGAATTCGGTCATGGCGACCAACTGCATCCGGTTGCCATTGGAGAAGCACATATTGCGCAGAATGCGGAGGCAGCGCAGCCGCAGGATGCACAGTGGAGGGTTGCGACGTACGACACTGAGCAGTGAGTCAAAATGACAGATCTTAGAGCCTTGCTCATATCGGGAGAAAATCTCCCAAAATGCCAGCCAGCCAAGCCGCACCTCCGGCTTCACTTTGGTCGCATTGCAGCATCGGCGCTTGCCGGCAGTACCGTATCAAACATGTCCAGGACACGCATCTTGCTCAGACCCAGGCGACCCTCGATGCAGGAGCAACAATTGATCATCACTCGCAATGCGGCGTCAATAATTGAGTCCGCGTGAGAATTGTCGGCGGTTGACTCCTTTTTGGTCGTCTCGTGTTCAGCGAGGCGCACCATTAGTTGAAGCAGCGAATGGGAGTGGTTGGAAAGCAGCAATGATGTCTGCTTGCACATTTCGAGGGAGTGTTCGGTGAGTAGCATCGATAGACGCACGGTCATGTGTTTCAGCATCATTGAATGCGAAATCCAGGGCCACAAGCGAAGCAGGACACGCACAAAACGAGTGGCCATTTGAGGATCCGTGATGGCGGCATGCGACGCACTGTACCAGTTCATCAGCATGTTGAGCTGCACGAGAAGATTGTTAATAATATCGCGCGTCTTGTGGGCTCCCACCCGCCTCACATAGACGGTGGCACTGCCCACAGTGGTATCATCGAGGAAAGTCTCGATCAGGTGGAGAACGCGTTGCATCAGCTCGCAGCTAGTTGCCATGTCCGTCACTTGAGACGACAGCTTCAGCAGATTGCCGAGCACTTCACAGACCTGCACATGACTCTTTGTTGGTGGATGCAGGAAGCTGTATTTGCCGTTCGGATAGTGCAGCTCAAACAGCTGATCCAATCGATTATAGAGTTGAAAAGTTCCGGTTCTTCTTGCATAGCTTTCCATTGCTTGTTTCGGATTATTTGGCGTTTTTGATTTAGGTTTTTTTTGCTTCGCCACAGTTTTCAAGCTTAGCATTTGCAGTTGTTTATTCAAGGTGTTCTCCCTATCGCTGTCCGTGTTTGTGTCCCCGTCATCTTCGTGCTCATCACTAGTGTCGTTCACATATTCTTCAAATATGACTAGTACATTGAGTTCATCTCTGGAATTAAGCACCTTAGCCAACAGCAATGATAGTGTTGCCAGTGTATATTGCTGCACAGTTCCGTGGACGAAGTCCAAACTTAGGCCATACATGATCAGATCACAAAGCATATTGGGTTGCGAGCGAAACTTCAAACAGAGATACTTATAGGCACCCTCATCCTTGCAGAAGACCATTAGCAGCTTAAGGAGTTCAATGAGATGATTTTCCGGCACAGGCAACTGCTGATCGAGCACAATGTCCATCAGCGAGAAGTAGCCATCGATCAGCAATGTGTCGCGACAGATGCAACGCTGTATAAACTGAACGTTGTGCTGATAGCACAATGAGTAGAGCCGACAGATATTGCCAGCGCACAGATCCATATAAGCTAAATGGTTTGTCATCTCGGTCTTTGGCATTTTCATAACATCGCTGAGGGCATTGACAAAGGCGGACTGGGCGTGAGTAGCACAAGAGATTGGGTTCAGGACGATTAGACGGACGCAGATACTCACATAGCAACCAATAATCTCGCAGGAGTGTTTTGCGCTAGACCTATCGCCGTCTGGTCTTATTCTCGAGGCCACATGCAGTGCGCCGAGTGCCAAGTGTGCCTCTTTGTGGAACGAGTGACGCTGCAACAGGAGGTTGCAGGCCTCGATGCCAGTGTGTGGCATCAGCAGCTCAAAGAGGCGTCCGGCCAGCTCACGCACCAGCATCAGCTCATCAGCATTCAGCAACGTGACGAGGCAACATTCGGCCAGGCCACTGGGTAGAAAATCATTAAAGTCCAGCAGGACGCTAGGCAATTTGTTACCGCTGCTCTTGCACCAATTGGCCACCGCCACCCAGGCCACAGTGCGCACCTCTTCATCACTATGACCGCAAAGACCCATCAGGTAGCGCAGCACCTTCAATCCAGAGCCAGACTTCAAACTGTCCGCAGGCCTGAACTTGCTGTTCGCCTGCAGCTGACAGATGATCAGCAGACAGTCCCTTTGCCACTGGGCTCCAGTCTGGGTGTTTGTTCTCAGACTGCTCGACAGCTGCACGAACTGCTGATAATAAGACTATACGCAGATAGAGAATGAGAAAGAAAGAGAGAGAGAGAGAGAGAGAGAAATAGAGAGAAAATTAGAGCAGCCAAATTATAAATACTATTTGAAATATATGTAAACATTTTAGCTTTCCAGCAGCATTCTCCGTTCCCCGCGAGGCTATATACTAAATTTAAATCGTCGTAGATATTTAAGCTCGCTAAAAAGTTTTTTTCAATATTATCAAGCAGTGTGTGATAAAATGAATCAATTATACAACTAATTATATTTTCGAAATCAGCTCTTGTAGTCTCCGAGATTGGCTCGTTCATACAGACGGACGGACAGGCAGATGGACGTGGGTGATGAATAATATAAATATACTGTTAGGCTCGGAGATGTTTCCTTTTGCCAGTTACACAACGCTGTAAAATAATTTTAGATCATTTCTTTCTTTTTTCTTTGATAAATTAAATCGGCTGACCTGCAGCTTGGTGTCATCAAGATTCAATGGCTGATTGCTCAGCTGCCGCAGCACCCTTAGAAGACAACGGACATGTTGCAGATTACGCAGCTCGAAATTGGTGCGAGCCAAAATGCTCAGCTCCATGAAGAGTTTGTTGTGCCAGGAGATGTTGTTGGTCTGGTTGTGTTGTGGCGAGGATATGAGCAGCACCAGACACTCGGTGACCAGGTGCAGCAGATGCAGAGACACATTGCTATCGTGCAGTATCAAAACGAAACTGTGATCCGGATCATTTCTGAGTGCCTCGCACAATCCGTGCAACACAGGTGGCAATCGATGGCGCAAACAGCTGCGACAGAGCTCCAATAATTCGGTATACAACTTGCGATCCGCATCGTTGCTGGGCATTAGGCGCAAATACTTGTGTAGCATCATCCACAGTCGTTTGCATTGAACGGGCTCCACATCGACGCGCATGAAGACCAGGAACATCTGAATGCTGGCCACCAGCTGTTGCAGCATCTCGTGGCTGCTGCAATTGCTCGCCTCGGCCAGTTGATGTTGCAACTGCCGATGCACTTGGGTGGCATGAACCAATGCCAACTCTGATGCCCGCAGCTTCAGCGACTCCCTAATGTCCAGTTCATGAATGGTGGACATCGTCAGATCCCCCGCACTGCCACAGACACAGTGCGCTAGAAGGAGCCGCCAATATTGGGCATCAAGCGCCGCATTGCCCGCAAAGTGTGTGACACGCAAATGCTCCTGCATGGCCAGTCCACGCATGGCGAATGTGGGCGAGACACTGTTGCTCAGCACGTAGGTGACCGGCAGCGACATTGCGGATAGATCCACGTCCACGTGAAGGCTGCTCTCCTCGACAGTGATGTGCTCGTCAAAGAGCAGCATAAATATGCAGGTGCTCGCCTCGGCACACAGCTGTTGCGAGTGAGGCAGCAGGAAAATGCATCGCATCAAACAGTCCAGCAGCTCGGCATTGTCGCTGAATTCGCGCCGGAAACGTTCGCTGCGACAGAGCACACGAAGCAGAATGCCCACGGCCGGCTGCAGTGTGTCCACATCATCGGCAGCAGCACACAAAATGAGATCATGTATCACCCTCAAGCAGAGCAAATAGGCGCCATCGCAGTTGGCGTAGGTATGGGCAGCCAGCCAGCTGTGCATCAGGATATTCAGTTGAACGAGCGTCGACTTGCGTATGGCCGGCTTCAGATCGGGCGTGCCCAGCAGACGCAGCAGCGCCGGCATAGTCTCTGTGGCTGGTGCACTCCTGCGATCGCAGAATATGCTGGCGTACTCAATTGGTGGGTTAATCACGCACAGATTATGTCCAAGCAGGTCCAGGGACAGCTTATGCATTGCTGGTCGATATTTGTGCTGATGGCCCTGTCTGATGAGGATGTAGGCCACACGCGCCATGGCATCCTTGCGCATTTCGGCATCCGGATGAAATAGATAGCAGATGTTGCCGCGCAACGCTTGCGGCGTCTCCACATATTGGCCATCCGGCTCGAACAACTGCCAGAGCAGTAGCTGCAGTTGCGGCTGATTGATGGCCCGACAGACGAGCAGCGGCACCACTGGCATCACCATCTTAAAGATGATGGCAAACTCGCACGGTGGAATCAGTTTGGCCAAACCCAGCAGCATAATTAGATAGTCAACGCACCACTGTTGCAACGCCAGTGGCGGAAACGATTGCAATGGACGCCAGCCCGCCACGAGCAGCTTTCGCAACAGTCCGGTACCTATTGGTAGACCCAGAATGTGCTGGCGGGCCAGTTGCAAGTTGCTGCATCCGGGCAAATAGTTCGTTTTGTTCATGAACGCATGAAAGTGTTCGACAACGGGCTGTTTTAGCAGACGCAACGCGTAGTTGCGCAAATCCTTGTCGGGCAAATCGAATATGGTGAGAAGCAGCGTTTCCGCCTGATTGCGCAGCTCTGGCTTGCTCATATATAAACTTGTGCACTTGACAATTGCATCGCAGAGCTGTTGCAGCAGGCACTCACTGCCGAGTTGCACGATAACGTAACTTATCTCACACTGTTTCGCCAACAGCTCCAACGGTGGCAGTCTTCTTTCGGCTAGTAGCTGGCCCACAGCCAATTCATATGCGGCCATCAGCAGAGTCATTTGCTTTTGCTCCAACGTATTCTCTTTAATGATCCGGCCGTACAGCTGGGACAAATCATGCCGGCGCTGCGGCTCACACCACAAATAGCTGCTGTCCAGGATCAACGGTTGCAACAGCGTAAGACCAGTTGCACGATCGATGGTAGATGCATTCTGCGTTATCACATTCAGCAGCAATCCATTAAATATCAGAGATCCCAATCGTGGCATCATTAGCACTTTGGCCATGTGGCGAGTCTCGGTTGCATTGGACAGATCGATGCGGTTGCAGTAGCTTATCAATTCAGGCACCATTGCCCCCAGTCGCTGCACATGATGACCGGGCATGGGCGCGCCTAGCTGAGCAAACGTTTTGATCACCTCAACAATCAGTTGGATCAGTTGCCAATTGTGAGCACAGTGCTCCAGCTCAGGCCACTTTAGCTGGTCCAAACAGCCAGTTAACAGCAGACCCAAAGCGCTGGAAATACGCAATTGTAGATTCGCCTCTAAATCCGATTCAATACATTTCGCATAATGAATTGTCGTGGTGCGCTTGCCAATGCGATACTGCATCAGCTTAAGAATCGTAAGCAGAGCACTATTAATATGGAACAGTGTTTCGGACGATTGCTGCAACTTTTGCATGTGCAGCAAGTGTAGGTAAATGTTCGGCGTCTGCAATAGATACTCAACGGGATAGTCGCATACTTTGATTTGTATATTGATCAATTGCTGCTGCAACTGCTGATCGTTTTCCACTGTTAGTCCATCCACAATGGTGGTCATTGTGGCTAAGTCGTTTAGGCAGGCGCGCGACCAAGCTGTTTCATAGTCTTCACCGCGCAGGTGGAAGCTATCGACAGAAAATGCCATTTCGCTTATGCTGCTCTGTGATCCACCTGCAAAAATAGTAATAGAGTTGAAAATATTTTTCTTATCAGAGCAAGAGAAGAACTTATTTAGATTTTTGCTTTACCTGAACTATTGTACATAATATCAAGCAGGCTCTCTATTTTGTCCAGCAGTTTAAGGCAACGTTCTGTCGACAGACCATGCAATATTTGTCGTATTTTTCCCAACTCTGTTTGGAATCGGCGGCAAGGAATCTTGCGGATAATCACATCGCCGTAGTCGGAGCGCATCAGCTCGAGCAACAGGGCCAGGACGCGATCGGGGGCTGTTGGTGGTGTGAAGCCAAACCAGCGGATCAGTTGCTTTACCAGCACCACCGGCTTAAAGTTGATTGCCTCTTCGTGATGCAAGCAGCGCATGAGACTTGTTTCAACATGTTCGAATGCGCGCATGCGAATTTCCAGCGATTCATTTGTCAAGTCAATGAATTTGGCTTGAGGGAGCGCGTCCTTCTCTTTCGCCGATGTTGACATTTTGCGACTCTTTTATCTGTTAAGATTTCAGACTTTCAACATGATTCAAACCGTTTGCTGCACTTACTTGTTCTAGTCTCTTTATTTCACATCAATCAAAACATCTTTTGCAATTTAATTTAAAATTAATTTAAAAGCGTCGCCGAGTTTTCCGCATATAATGAAGCCAGCAATTTTTTTGCCGCCGTTGTCTTAAATAGCGCTGTTACTTTACATAGCCAGCATTTTTGCGCCTTGCTCATTATTGCGTTAATGTTGCGCGCACTTACTGCAACGGTGCTTAGAAAAATTAAGTTGAGCTATTTAAAAATTTAAACAGATACTTAAAATCAGGACGTAACTATATGAGATATGTTGAGGTAACACAATTAGCAACTGGTAAAATTTTTCCTGTCTGGCGGCACTTGGCGGGAATTTAAATCAATGAAGCAGTGAACTGTATCTTCAGTAAATATTTAATAATAAAACACATTCTACAATCTTTAATTGTAATTGCTTAAAATGTATAATCACAAGAAACAGTTAAAAAAAATAAAAAAATATGTTGCGTCGAATTTATCAGCTTCAGCATATTACCACAAATCAATTGCTCAGCGTGTTCAATTGGAGGCGACAAATAACACAGCTAAATCATATTTTTGTTCTCATATTTATTCAAAAGAAAAATAAAAACAAATATAGTTGCATATTTAGAGTTAAAAATGGGCTGCAGACACACAAATGTGTTTAGCCTTGGTTATATTGATTAAAGCTTGACAATCTTGTTGCCATCGCACTGAAGGTCGTTGTAGATGTGCTCGTTCTGTAAATGGTTCTTCACCTCAGTGACCAGCACGCTGGCATTGTCCTGCAGGAGGCAGAGAGACATAGAGAGAGGATTAGATGAAGACTTCAATGCGATTAAATTGGAATGGATTGGGAACACTTACATCAAAGAGCACATTCTGCTGTCCCTTTTGGTACTCGCCAAAGATCGCAAAGACATCGACGAATTTGCCGTGGGCGCCAAATCTGTCGGAGATCAGAGCGGACAGATGCTTGATAGTCTCCTGCTCGACGGGAGTAGTGTCTGCGCGCGCAAAGATCGCGCGTGGCAGCTGCACCTCAACGTTGCAGTCGGTATAGTCGGTGACGGGACGACGCTCCAGAGTGGGGCAGACGAGCTGCCAGTCCTTGTGCTGCTCCAACTGCTTGACAGGCACAATCAGCACCTCCTGCTCCGTGCTCGGTGAAACGTTGCACCATTCCAGGCCGCGGCGCTTGTTTAACAAGGCGGCGCTCAACCGAGCACGTTCACAGTTCCCATCATAGTGACTGGACAGCAATGAGAGCGGGAGAGAGAAACAGTCATATTAGAGAGAAATTCTTGAAAGGATTCTGACAGCGGTGTTTGTCTTACAGTGGCGCCTTTTGCAGTGCGTCGCGATTGAGGGTGGGTGGAGCAACGGCCACCAGCATTTCTTCGGCCTTCAGCTGCTCGAAGACCAACGGCAGCAGCTTCTGCGCCCGAGCTTCTGCATAGCTTGCCGCCGGAGCGATTAGCATATCGGCCTTGCTGTTAGCCAGGGCCTGAATGCAGTCGGTGGATTGGACGCATTCGATCTCAGGACGCGCATCACGTGCGTAGGCGGCTTGATGGAGTGCCTGACACTTGGAGAACTCCGTATCCCGCTGGACGCAGAGGCGCAGCTTGCGTATGGCGCTGCCATCGCGCTCAATCACATCCTTGTAGCCGGCACGCTCCAGATACATCTTGGGATCGATGGCCTCCGGCTTGCTGTGATAGGCGGCGTTCGGCTGGATGAGCAGATGGGCGGCGGCCTGCTTATTCTCCGCATGCAGTCCATTGTCAAAGAAACGCTCCAAGCGCGCCTGCAACTGATGCAGTTTCTCCGGGCCATGCACGGCCAGCTCGTTGGAAATGTAGCCGCTCCAGGGGCGCTGAGCCCAGGAGCAGGCCGGTCCGGTGATTGGGCGACGGGTGCCATCCTCGCACAGATACTCAAAGTCCTCGGCCTTACCTTCGGCGGCGGGCGCATCTGCGCTGCCCGTCAGACCAAAATATTTCTTTATGTATTGTACCTTAGAAAAGGCGACCTCGCCGCTTCCCTTGTCCAGGCAGCGTATGGCACCATCATAGCCACTGTATATGTCCGGATAGTTGCACTGCGCTGGCTTCTCGCACAGTGCGCACAAATTCGCGTACTTCTTCTTCAGCAGGCGATCCGTATCCGGATGCGCCGAATAGTTGCCCACCAGACACGATTGCGTAAAGAATTCGGACAGCGCCTTCAGCTCTCGCTCTGTGGCCGAGATCTGTGGATCGGCGGAAACTTTCAAAACGTGAGTGTTTTTCAGCTTTGTGATCGGAATCCGGTAGCCGACATTCCGGCCAAAGCCCGTGTGGCACGACTTGGCACCGCGCAGCTCTTGCAACGTGTGAATCGGCGAAGATTTCTTCACCAAAATAATGCCCTCATAGCGGAAGTCGGCTGCACAATATAAAAAAATTTTCGGATGTTAAACATAACTCTCACTTCATGTTCGGATACAAGACATACAAAAGTAACCATTCTTGGGAATTCAATTTCATTTAATACCATCATGAAGCCATAAACAAGTTTGTCTTATTTTAATCTGCATATGTATATAAGTGCTTGACTTCAAAATTCTGTACTGAATTGAATAGTATGGGGAAATTGCTAAGATTTTAAAGTCATTCAAAGCATCAATAAATTTTTAACGAAATTAAATAACAATTAAAAGTTTCTATTAATATGCCATTCTCAACAAATTTCAAATATTTGAGAATCGTTTAGTACCTCACAGATGGCGCGGCTATTTGCCTGTTTGCTTCGCACAATTAAATATAAATCTGCCGATCTGCATAAAATCGCTCTTCTGTGTTACCAAAAATTGATGCTGTGCTACAAATCTGTGTCGAAATTTAAATGATCCACGTACGATTTTAGAGACTGTTCAATTTTGGGAAATCAGACAGAAATTTGCTTCCAGAAAAGACATTTGCCGTGCTCCCATTTGCGAAACTGCGAACATTTTAAATTTGGAAAAGGGACGCTGATTTCAAAAGTAAATAACAGCTTTAAATGCAAAACCAACAGAAGTATAGTTGAAACTATTCTTAGTATCCTCTGTAATATTTTACGATTATTTTGCAGTATGTATATATGATGCAAACTAGCCAATGATTATGTTTTAAATATATACATTTTCCGTTTTGGTTTGGGCAAAAGTGAAGATGTCAATTAATTTAATGTAAGCAAAAATTAAAAATACTTTTAGCAAACACTTCGCAAATGCCAAAAATTTAATTTGTATCTTTTTACACCTCAATTTAAAGCGTTTCTGTTTTGAGTAAAAACTTTTCCGTTGCAAAGAAAGATGCGAAGCACCTTAAAACGAAAGCAGACATGTTTTTAAAGCGCGAGCGAAAAATTTGTTTTCGCAAATAGGAACAGTGCAAAATATTTCCGGTTTTTATATAATTTCGAGCTTCTGAATTCGAATCAGTTTTATATTTATGTATATCAATATAAATACGTATGATTTATTACACTACAGAATTACCGGCTGAATATTTCTGGTAATTCGAATCTAATTGTAGCCGATTTATATGTATCACTTCTACGAGCACTCACCATTCTTGTCGTCCTGGGTGCGTATCTCGGAAATGACACGATAATCCTCGTTCTTGCGATGATATGCCATGTACATGTCCTCTGGCTCGCTGGCCAGCACATCTGCCTTCCGCTGTTCGATCATCTCCAGGCAGTCGACACGATCCCGTCCCGACACACACTCCATGCGTATGCCCGCCTCCGATGGATCGGCCAGAAGTTTCTGGCAATCGCTGAAATAGATTTGCGGCACACACAGCCGATCTGCCAGAGAATTGGTAAATTAATGTTGAACTCGAACTAGAACTAGAACTAGAACTAGAACTAGAACATTCTGCAACAGAATTTGCGCTTACAAATGGGCTCCTCGGCGGCTACATCGCTGCAATGCAGCATCAGCAGAAGCGTTGCCGCGGATAGAATCCAAGTTGTTGTCGCTGATCCCATCGTCGCTCTAGCTCAACTGTGGAGTT